>WHVE01000581.1:0-86395 GCA_015178995.1 Trichophaea hybrida
GTCGGGTGCTATTACGATCTTGCCTTTTTGAAACCGCTTAAGGCCTTAAGGATAGCGAGTCCTACCAGTCTTCGTCTCGGCTCAGAGCCGCTCGTATTCAACAAATTCCTAAGACTCGTCACCCACAGGAACCCTCGGTGAATCGAAGCGATCAGATCGGTCGGATATGGCCTGTTATCGGGCCGGTTTACGCCAAGGGCGGCTTTGAAAATCTCAATCTGACCGGACTATCAGCCTACAGATCGATCTGGATCTTGATTTGGCCAGCCTATAGATATCTACAGATTTCAAGGCTAGAAACAATGCATACAAGAATATCATTTATACCAGTAATAGTTATGAATATCCACCGCTCCTCCTTTAAGCGTCAGATATCTGAAGATATCCACAGACATCCATAGATATCCACAAGCATCTGTGCCAAGATAGATATCCAGGCTTTTCTGTCCATTCATCTAGTCAGTCAATGCCAAGGGCGGCTTTAGAAATTATGACTGCATCTGACCGATCTGACCGCTTCGGAACACTGAGAACTCTTTCCCCTTGTAGGGCCGGACTGGGAGAGTTTTGACCAAACCTTCGGTGCTGCGATCGGAGAGGCGATAACTAGGTCCAACACTAACATCATACCGACAAGGAGTCTAACAAAGCTGCAAAGGAGAAAGCCCAGGTCATCAAGGTGCATTTCGAACAGTGGTCAACCGTCCCGTCCGTCCGACATTACCCAGGATTGGGTCCGCATATTGGCTTTTCTACGGAATCTACAGGCTTCCCAAAGAGATTCGAGACTATAACATCGTCTATTCTACGAATAGTAGTGCTCATGATGAGATTGAGAAAGAGCTTGAGGACGGAGCGGAGTAATGGCACTAGCTAGAGTGGTGGTGGGTATATGAACGGTTGCCTTGTCTATCTGTTATTGTGATGTCTTTGTTTGTGGTCTTTTTAATGTCTAATGAGTTGTTTTTGCTATCTTCCCCAGTTTCATATTTGCTCGCTAGCTCTAGCTTCTGCGAAGGGGTTTTCACGATGCTAATGACGTTTGTGTGACCTGACTTCTAGATTCTTGTTTAACTGCTCGGTTCTAAATGCTTGTTTCTCTTCTGCCTCTGTCTACAGGATCTCAGAATTCCTTCACATATTCATACCCTCTCACTTGGTCCATCCGAAGTTCGCCATTCTGAGTGCGTGATGCTAGCGTGCACTGTACCTACTCTACATTCTACCCCCATAAGTTGCTATGAATCTCACCTCTTACACTGCTTCGCTATAATCACGGTAACCGTTACAAAACATCATCACCCCCTCTGCCGCAATTACTGCTATCACGACTACTCCATTGCTATTCCCTTCAAGCCTCGATAAATTCATAATCTGGTGCAGGTACCGGTCGCAGGCAGCGGAGGAGCCCACCCTGTCTTGGTTATTGTCCAAGTATCGCATACGCAACCTAGTCCGACGCCCGACCACTGGGGAAGCGCTGGAATGGTTACAAACTCTAGTCTCTTGCTCACGCAGAATTCCCCGAATAGGGAGAGATACTTAATTGATTTCTCACGTTCTGGGTCTACCGGTTGGGTTTGGGCACCGTAGCTTCGGTGGCAGTGGTGGCTTGCTCGGTCACTCACCCAGAATCACCCGCCGTCTCGGCGCCTGCGGATGGATAGCCCTCACCCAAGGGCTTGATCGTTCTTCAGAAGCTGATATATAGGCACACCCATACCTCCTGTCCCTACTCTCACAAAATCCAACAATTAACAGATATCGAACCAAGAACACACGCTAAACACTGAAAACAAAGTACACCGCTGCTAATATGCAAAACACGATCATAACAATGCCATAGCCCTCCTCTTCCAACAACCGACAATCACCAAGCTCGAGTGATTGCCTATAAATCCGTCCAAGGTGGCCACAAACCAACCTTAAATATATCATACCAGAACCTGGTCGGAAGTTGCAAAAAATGTTGTCTGGCAACGGACTGAACCACTCTAATTACTATTAACCTCGTCCTGTCTACATTATCTAGATGACTGTTTTGAGTATCTAAATGATGAAATCCCATCTCTGGGGCACTACCAGCGCGCCGAGAAGTGCGTGTTTTTGTGGTATGCCTGATTGATTGAGTAGGATACAGGGCTTGCAGAAATTGTCCATATGTACAAACATGCATTTGGTATGCATCTATTCTGCCTGAATTTCCGAGCAGCATGTTCAGAGCGATGAATACTCCATAAGATGCTTGTATTCGCCAGGAAATTCATGGTCATTGCAGCATCCATCTATTACTCGACTCGCCAATACTGCATTTGCGTAGGAAACTCAGGCCGCATCACACACAGTGTTGTCGACATCTTTAAATCCTTCGGCGTAGCTCAGCTCCGGGCTCGCCGCTGGGGAAGATATTGCGTGTAATGTAGACTTTCCCCTCCAACATTAACAACTTGCAAAGGGGGGGTTCCCGTGATGCTGAGGCGGATACGAACTGTGGACTCGAGAGGCACTGCACGTAAAACTGCCGGTGTCTCTATGAGAGGGTTGGTGGCATAGGTGTAAGGAAGAGAGAAGAGATGCTTAGTCTATACACACGGTTCTCCCCATACCGTAACACGATTAACGAGAATGAGCACATAGCATCGGAAGTGCGATTTATAGTGATTCCATATGGGGTGAATTTGTCCGTGAATTAAATGTCTTCTGCTACCCAAGCTTCGGCAGCGGAACGCGTGTTTCCTGAACGCGAAGCATCAGCGTAGCTGGATATGTAGTCGAGGTGGGTCCCGGTGAGAACATTTAACGTAGGTTACATGGAAGTCGGTCGCTACATAGTAGTCGGACAGCCATTCGTGAGGCTGAAACCCCATCAAAAACCTCAACAACTCAACCATCAACACTTCTATTGCGACCAAATTTGAAAGAGAGCATTTGTATAGAAAGAGAAAGTGTCCAGTACCACTAAGTACAAAAAAAAATCAACTTCTTTGTTGACCGTTGTCTCTTACTAACTTTTGCTAGAATCTACCCCGCTCTACTGCTAACTCCGCTCTCCACCTTGCTGTGGCCTTCTACTGCGCAACGCCATCTCAAGAGGCCTATCTGGAAGTCTTGGGTTCGGGTTGGATGGGGTATTAAGAACAGGTACTATCAGAGGATGTTGATGGTTATGGTTACAATAGTTTGTTGGGGGGGAATTATTGTCGGATTCCAGATTCAACTCTTCTCTCTCTTCCACCACTACCTCCTTACCAGCTTTGATGCTGCTGGAAACTACAATAGCCACCCGCTTCTATAAGCTGTTAGTGAAGATATAAAAAAGGAATAAAGCTATTATCTGTACCTGAGGTTGCTTAGGTACTAATACAGACTTCTTCGCTTTTTTCGCTTTTTTTCCGCAGCAGCAGCATCCTTCGCAAGTCTGGCATCCCGAATCTTAATAACCTCTGCAGCAGTAATAACTCGAGCTTTGCTAATAACTCGTCTGTCTGTCTTGGCTGCAGTTTTTCCCTTATAGCGTTTTCTAATATCTTCAGCCTCAATAGTTTTGATATCAGCAGTTGTAAGTGCAGTCTCTGCAGTGTGGGCAAAGCAACAAAGAGCTGCAATGGCTGAAGAAGTATCACCATGTTGTAGAAGATCGATAGCAAGGTGGGTCTGTTGGCGAAGATCTTGGCGGTTGTGAGGTGTTTTTAGAATCGTTTGATGTTTGGTAGGAAAAGAAGCTGTGCGGACTGGCAACTGAGTAAGTACAGCATCTGGATTGAATGGATGAATGCCAGTTTTACGAAAGGCTGCCTTGATATTAACAGGTGTATATGCTGCAGTACGCGCAGCTGAGTAGAATTTCCAAAATGTTCCTTTCACAATTCCTGTTCGAGTTTCTCGCATATGATGATCTGCAGCTTTACCGTAAAAATTCTGTAACGAACCGAAGAGGTCAACATCGAGAGGTTGTAAAAGATGAGTTGAGTGTGTAGGGAAACAAAAGAGAACAATATTGTGATCTACAGCAAACTGACAAAATTCAAGAGATAGATGGGAACGGTGTCCATCCATAATTAAAAGTCGTACTTGTTGTTGGCCTCCACAATACTCTTGTGTCCACTTATCAAAGTGCTTCAACCACTCCACGCCAAGTTCATCATCTGTCCATCCATTTGGTGAGGAGGCAAATACTGCATCGGGGTCGGTAGTTTCTGAATGCCAGCCCATATACTGTCCTGAACCTTTGAATACTACAAATGAAGGAAGAACCTTGAACCCTGCACTGCAGCATTCCAGTACTGTGAGCATTTCCCGTGTACCATCTTGTATGACATGTGGAGGACGCCGTCCACGCTGGCAAATCACCTTTGCCTTTGAAGAATATCCAAGAATAAATCCTTTCTCATCCATATTATAGATATTTTCAGGATGAAAGCTGTGTTTCTTAAAGAGGTGATGAAGTTTATGAAAGTAGTCTCGCAATGACTGCACATTATTTGCCATTGCTCTCTGTCGATCTAGTTGAGCTGAATACTTTGCTGACAAAGTTGGGTGTCGGTCAAGAAAGTGGGAAATCCAATGTTTGCCAAGTTTTGCCAGTACTGAGTCGTTTTCCTCTTCAGCTCGTGTTTTTGCCAAGACAACTGCCATGGATTTCAAAAGATCCATACGTGGTGGAAATCCCCTGTCAAGGGTTCAAGGCTCGGGGTTCTAGGGGTTATAAAAACCAAACTTAAACGTAAACGTGGTGGTGCAGTGATCGCGGGTACTTGAGAGGTCGCGAGAAGGTTGCTTCATTGACTAGCTAGCGGCGCACAGGTAACCTGGGCCGTGCGCTATAGCCGAGTCGTAGCCGGGCCGCACGGAGCCGCACGGAGAAGGTTGCTTCATTGACTAGCTAGCGGCGCACAGGTAACCTGGGCCGTGCGCTATAGCCGAGTCGTAGCCGGGCCGCACGGAGCCGCACGGAGCCGCACCTTAAGTACACGGCAGAACCTCCCACAACTATCCCCGGCTCAAAAAAACTAGTGCCCGCTCCAAAAGAACATTCCGAAAAAGAAAAAACTCTGGCCCGGGCAAAAACCCAGTACGAACCAATGAAAACCCATCCTTAACCTTCCTGCCAATGAAAACCCATCGAAAACCCATCGTTAACCTTCTTGCCAATGAAAACCCATCGAAAACCCATCCTTAACCTTCCTGCCAATGAAAACCCATCCTTAACCTTCCTGCATCCACTTATAGACCAAAAGACCCTTCTCTTGGTGGTACTGCCGCAGTAACTCTTTGCATCCGCCTTTCAGGTTGACCAATGGCTGCCAATCCGGTTCGGGGTATCCAAGCCACTTCACCTTGTACTGTAGGGTTTTGATCGAAGAGCCCTGATGCTCGAGGATTGCTTCCACTTCGTATTCCGGATCCTTATCGGTCATCGTCCGTAATGGCGGGGGTGGAGGATGTTCTCGGCCATAATCCACGCGGTCTCGTTTCTAACGGGATACATTGAAGACATTAGGTATTTTCCAATGAGCAGGCGTATCCAACCTGACGGCATTGACACCGATGGCTTCGGTGATGCGAAATGGGCCACAGAATGGCTGTTGAAATTTCCTGGAGTTAAGATTTGACGACTCAGATTTGGTGAGATTTGCATAGCCAATCGGGAGGAGCGTGGTATCGAGAAAAACTGAGTCTCCCACCTTGAAGTCGTGCGGGCGGCGAGACTTATTGGCCTCCAGAATCATCTTTTTCTGCGCTTCCTCCAGCCGCTCTCTTAGCATGCGGAGGTCTGACATCATCTGCTCGGCGAATTCGTCGGCTTCCAGGCTGACTTTTGACTGACGGTCGGGACTCGGAGTCGGTACGAGGAGGTCAATTGGCATTCTTGGCACGAAACCAATATCGGCCCGAAACGGAGACGTCTTAAGTGACTTATGGTACGCTGCGTTGTACGTAAATTCGGCCAGTGGAAGAAGACGATCCCACTCCTTTGGGCGTTGCGCTACGTAAGCCTTAAGGTAACGTTCGACGACTGCGTTCAGGTTCTCTGCTTGGCCATCTGTCTGCGGATGATAGGCGGTACTGTGGCGGCATTTAATTCCCAACTGGGCCGTAAGGGAACCCCAGAAATCTGACATAAAACGCGTGTCCCGATCAGAGATGATGTCGTCCGGGATTCCTCTGTTTCGTACCCACATGTCAATAAAATCTTTGGCGAACGCTTCTGCAGTTAAATCTTTTTCCTTTGCTGCTTTCCACCGCACTCTCTTGGTTTGCGGATCGACGATCGTGATTATGCAGTCGTAGCCATCCTTGACCGTGGCTGGCAGCTTGGTAATAAAGTCCACATTAACCCTTGAGGACCGTGTCTCCGGAATCGGCAGCGGTTGCAGTAAGCCGTAGGGAAGTTGATTGGAATGTTTCACACGGTGGCATACGTCGCAACCCTGAACCCATACTCTTATTGATTGAGTCAGCTGAGGCCAATAGAACCGTGATGCGATGGTTGCCGCCGTTTTTTCTGCTCCTTGGTGGCCGCCGCCGAGCGGAGAGTCGTGAGCTTCCGAGATGACGTCGCTCCGCATGTCCGATGGGATGCAGAGTGTTCCCGTGTCCCTGCGATAAAGAAGGCCATGGTCAAGCCGAAATAGCCTCGCCCGCACGGTGTTTTTCCGATGGTGCTTCCCTTTCGGACGCCGAGTTGCCTGATTATCGGCCTCGTCGGTTATTTCGGCTTCCTCGCGGAGGACATCGACAATTGGACCGAAATATGCGTCTTCAACCAGTAATTCACGTACCTCTTGCTTCCATTCCTCTGCACCGATGATTTGAAGGTCCATGGTGTTCATGCTGATGGTGGCTACTGGGGTTGCTGAGGCTGGATGATGGATTCTGCTCAACGCATCCGCCACAAGGTTGGCCGCTCCTGGGAAGTATTTGATCGAACAGTCAATCTGCTGCAGTTTATCCAAGTGTCGCCATTGGCGGCTGGAAAGCTTCTTCTGGCTTAAGATATGCTGTAGCGACGCGTGATCTGTATATACTGACGTGTGTTGATTGCCAAGGTAAGGCTCCCAGTGGGTTAAGTTGTCGTGGATCGCTAATAACTCGCGGTCATACGCTGCGTACCGCGTCTCGACGTCGTGTAATTTTCGAGAGAAGAAGCCCAGCGGGCGCTCCAGCAGCCGGCCCTCGGTTCCCCAGGGTTGCTTTTGAGCCAGAACGCCTCCAATCGCCACGTCTGACGCATCAGTGCGCAGAATATAGTCGCGCTCAGGATCGCGTAGTGCCAGCACCGGAGCAGACGCTAAAGCCCTGCGAATATCGTCAAATTTGGCCTGGTGTTTCCGCAGCCACCGAAACGCACATTTTTCGGTTGTCAACGTGTATAACTCTGTAGTCCGGTGCGCTAATTTGTGTACGAATTTCATATAGTAGCCTGCCAACCCCAGGAATGATCGAAGCTCGGTTGTACTCAACGGCACTGGCCAGTCTCTCATGGCTGCGATCTTCTTATTCTCCGTGTGAATTCCATTCGAGTTGACCTTGAAACCGACAAACGAAGTCTCCGTGGCTCCAAAAACGCACTTTCGCTCGTTCAACCGGAGACGCGCCGCTCTGATTGCCAGCAAGATAGTTTCCACGTGCAGCTTATGTTCAGCCAGATTGCGAGAGAAAATTAGAATGTCATCTATGTACACAATTGTAAATTTCCTATACGGGCGTAAGATTCGATGCATAACACGCATGAACGCTGACGGCGCGTTGGCCAGCCCAAACGGAATTACCGTCCATTCGTAGAACCCCTCCGGCGCGACAAAAGCCATTTTATGCCTGTCATCCGGATGTATGCGCAACTGATGGTAACCACTGGCCAGGTCGAGCTTCGTAAACACCCTGGAGCCGTGCAGCCGATCGATGAGATCTTCTATATACGGCAGTGGGTATCGGTCTTTGGTGGTGATTGAATTTAGGCCTCTGTAATCGACACACATCCGGAGTCCAGAGCCATCTGGTTTCTTAACAAAAATTACTGGGGCCGCGAATCGGGATTGGCTGTCAGTAACCCAGCCATTGGTAAGCAACTTGGCAATTTGGATTTCGAATTCCGCGCGTTCCGAGTCTGACATCCGATATGGCTGGCGGTGAGGTGGCTTTGCTGCCGGATCAGTATCTATGCGGAAGTCATGTCTCGAGGCCGCAGGAACTCCCGTTGGCGGTTCGAAGAGATCTGCAAATGCCTTCCTCACTCGTAACCGCCATATTTCAAGGTCTGCGGGCTTGTGTGGAATAGGCTCCTCCTCCTCCTCCATGATTTTGTCGACGCGTTCCCGGATGTTGGCTATAAAGATTTCTGATGACTTGCACTTGGCAACGAAGGACGCGGACACCATATTCATTGCCGATCTACGGGCCACTGTTCTGCAGTGCGCACGAACTTCTCTCAGTTGTCCATGGTGAGGTCGGAGGCCTGCAAGCGATGTTGTGATGATTGTTGAAGGAAGGCGAGAGCCTTGTTGTAAAACAGTCCAATCAGGCTCCAGCATGTGTAGAGTATTAGTTTTATGGTGGATGAGGTGTAAATTGACTGCCATCCAATCTTTACCGACAATTAGATCATAGATGCCTCCCAAGTCGAAAACCGTGTACCAACCAGAAATGTCAACCCGATTGCCGGTTACGCCTCTTATTGACACATTGAGCCAAACTTGCCATCTATCTTCCTCTGCCTTCTCTTCCCCTGCGACAGAGACTTTCATGCGCCCACAACGTCGACGTTTTAACCCTAGGGAATTGGCGTAAGCGGTATCAACGTAACGATGGGAGGCGCCACAATCAAACAAGGAGTATGCTGAACGAATTTTGTTATTGGAGGTTGAAACAGAAGCGTTAAAACGTAGTAGGTCAGAGTTAGGTGAACTGATGTCAGAGTCAGGTGGAGAATCAGATATCTCATTATGTGTCAGGCTGCTCAAGTACAATTTTGCATGCCGTATGCGCTTCTCTTTGCCTGTCCCTATTTCCTCCGTTTCCTTAACTTTTCCAATAACCGTCTGGGTAGTAGGACGTTCTATCACTACTCCCAATTGTCGTTTCCCTGGGCCTCCTCCCCCTCAATAGTCTCCTGCTCCGCCGCCGAGGGTTCCGCCGCCGAGTCATCCGCATCGTCGTTCGTGATTATGCCGTCCCCGGTGGTCTGAATATTATTGATGTTCCCGGCTGTAAACCTGGTTGAACCTCCCTGGCCCCCGCGACGATTATCATTGCGATCACGACCTCCCTCCCGTCTACCACGGTTTCCGCCACCTCTGGCACGGAAAGCTTGGCCTCGCCCACGAGTGTCTGGGGTTGCACATTCGCGTGCCTCATGTCCGAAACCGCTACAGCGGTAGCACTTGGTATTGGCGTTAGCTACAGTGAGGTCCATCGGCTCAGACCCAGTAGGCGTTGGAGTGTTGGTTGGGACGAAACTGATTGGCGTAGCCGCGATAGCCGGATGCGAAGTTGTACGTTCTGAGAATTCGCCGACCATCTCCATGGCATCGGCCAACATGAAAGGCGTCTCCGGCTGGAGTTTTTTTTGCATGCGGGCTGAGGCGATGATCTGATCTGCGATTCCCGAAGGTAGCTTGGAGCAGTACTCGTCGTACAAGGGATCCTCGCGCGTGATAGTAGTCTCTTTTTGCAACATGCGGATAAGTTCGGAGAATCGCTTGTTGAAGTACGCGACATCTCCTTTGGAGTAGCGTAGGGCGTGGATCTCCTTTCGAACTGCGGTAATGGCGACTTCTGGGACGAATCGATGGCGAAAAGCGGATTCGAAGAGAGGCCAAGTCACTGGTGCATAAGAGCCGTTTGCAGGAGGGATGATCGTGACACCTTGCTGATGGATCCAATGCGCGAACCAACTGTACGCCTCCGGGTCCATGAACCGCCAGGCCGAATCGATGCTCTTATCCGACTCCGTGGTACCCATTGCCGCGCCACCTTGGCGTACCCAATGCTCGACCTTGCGAAGGAATAGATTGACAGTTTCCAACTTGAGGTCACCGGTGAACAGTGGAGGCTGATGCTGTTTAAGATGGGATTTAGACAGAGCCCCTCCTCCGCCGGTGTTGACGCCACCGACACCAAGACGAGCCGTCATTTGCATCATCGTGTCGAATCGACCGCGCCACGACTCCAGCTCTGTCAACGCGTCGTCTCGCGCGGTGATGACGTTGACGAGCTGGGCCTCAAGGGACAGTACGCGATCGGTCAAACGTCGGAGATCGTTGGTTTGGGTGGTGTAGGATTGGTAGATTGTGGCATAGAAGTCGGTTACTCCTTGACGACTGATAGCCGTAACATCGGCAGTAGCTGCATCTGGGGGTGCACGAGCAGCTCCTTGGAAACAATGGATCAGGCCATCATCATTGTCGGCTCCAGGAACAGGCCAGTTGAAACCTTCGCCTTCCATTCCTCTGATTAGTGAAGTTTTTACTAAATTTGTAAGGCTACGCCCATCAAGGCCGGAACACAACGCCGGCCAACTAGAATACTCAGCGTAAAGCTTAATTCAATCGTTTGTTTGTATTTTAATCGTTTGTTTGAGTAGACGCGGGATGAACGTCGCTTCGTCGTGTGTTTGTAGGCGCGGAATCTCCGTCGCGTCGAGTTTCTTCGAGAAACGCCCAGCGAACCTTCTGTCGCACCTCTCCTTCGCGAGATCGCGGAATTGAGAGTTGCCGAGCGTCGTAGAGAGAAGAGAGAAGAGATTTTGAGATGTTGCTACCAATTGAGAGGTCACGAGAAGGTTGCTTCATTGACTAGCTAGCGGCGCACAGGTAACCTGGGCCGTGCGCTATAGCCGAGTCGTAGCCGGGCCGCACGGAGCCGCACGGAGCCGCACCTTAAGTACACGGCAGAACCTCCCACAGTACTGCGTAACAAGCAAGAGACTCGAAATCCGGAATCACAGAAGTGAACAAAGGTTGGTGCCGAAGCTATTGATTGTTTTGTAGACAAGAGAACGAGTGAAGAACAAACCTATCCTCCGCGAATCCAGCATCCTTATATACAGTTAACGCGACCGTCGTCACCTTTGCTCACTCGTTCCAAAATACATCCTAACTCCACCCAACTATGTACGCAACCCTTTCAGTCCGCGGCCTATGCCATAACCATCACGCCATATTTACAACGCAACCAACGAAACCCGATTCCTTCCAACAAAACCTGATTCCAACCAACAAAACCTGATTCTTTCCAACAAAACCTGATTGCCATCGTATTCACTTTCCCCTTCATCGATCCTTATTCCTTCTTCGATCCTCACTCGACACAACTGTGACAGTAGCTCCCCCTCCCACATGCTAAGTTCCTACGAAGCTGTTGATCCGGGCTTGCCAGGTTGTTCCGCATGAAAAACATCAATTGCTTGGAGCCCATCCACGTTAACCGCCGGTTCCCAGCTTTGTTCATCATAGCCTTTCCACTTAACCAGGTACTGCAGTTGTCGTTGAAACATCCTCGAGTCGTCGATACGTTTCACTTCGTATTCTTCTTCTCCGTTCACGATAACTGCAGGGGGTGCCGATTCGATTTGCCCTGGCAAAGGGTCTTCCGATACTTTGGTCAAGCGGGAGATTGGTTGTACTGGATGGATGTGAAGGTCCTTGGGTAATTGTAATCGATAAGCCCACGGGCTAATAACGTCCATAATGTCGTATGGTCCCAGGCGTTTCCAGTCAAGCTTCTTGCTGGATCGTTGTGTTGTAATATTCCTGGCGTCCATCCAGACTCGATCCCCAACATCCATCTGCACTCCCTCTCGTCGATGCTTATCTGCTTGTTCCGCTTGAATATCTTGTGCTCGAGTCATTTCAGCCTTCATCTGTTGGAAAATATCGTTCATTTTCTGGGAGAGGGTATTTGCGTTTACTTCCCTGATATCGTTCCCATTCTGAATCGGATGTTGGCTAAAGGTCATTCTTGGATGAAATCCGTAATTACCAAAGAACGGTGAGCATCCTGTTGTTTCCGAGGCGTGATTGTTCGACGCGAACACTGCCATTGGTAGCCACTGTGTCCAGTCGTCCTGTTGATAATTGACGAAGGCCCTGAGGTATTGTTCCATAATGGCGTTCGTCCGTTCCGTTTGTCCATCTGTCTGTGGATGAAACGCGGTTGACAGCCTTCGTTCGATTCCAAGTCTTTCACAAACGTGTCTCCAGAACTCTGACGCGAATTGGGGTCCTCTGTCTGATACTATAGTATCCGGTAAGCCATGTAACTTGAACACCTCTCGTATAAACATCTTGCCCAGCTTCTTGCCGCCTGTATCGTCCCGATATGGCACTAAATGTTTCATTTTTGACAACCTGTCAACCACTACCCATATGGCGTTGTACCCCTCGCATTCCGGTAGTCCCACCACGAAATCCATACTCAGATCCTTCCATGGTTGTTGCGGTATTGCCAGTGGTTTGAGCCATCCGTGGATCTTCTGGTGAGTTGCTTTGCTGCGTTGACATACGTGGCAATTTCGTACGTACCTGTCCACGTCCTTCCTCATGCCTGGCCATTGATTATTTCTTTTGAGGAGTTGGAAGGTTTTTGCTCGTCCTGGATGTCCTGCTGCCGGTACATCATGATGATCCTGTATCAGTTGCAGCTTGTCCGAATCTTTTTTGACGTCTGATGCGTTGAGACACAGTCCTTCGCTGCTATCGAATGGGCAGTCCTTGCATACGTTTTGAATCCAGTTCCACAACTCCTTTGGGTCGGTTTCGTCCTGATTGACCACTTCTGCGAATGCTATCACCAGTCCTTGTTGTATTCGTTTGTCGAGATTCTCCGTTTTGAGCACGATTTGTTGGGTTTTTTCTGCCCCCCCCTTCGGAGGAATATCTCCTGGCATTCTGGTGAGTGCATCGGGCTTTTGACATTGCTTTCCTGGGCGGTATATAATCTTAAACTTGAATCTTGACAGGAATTCGGACCATCTAGTTTGTCGTGTATTAAGTAACTTTGACGTCATGAAGTATTCGAGGTTTTTGTGGTCCGTCAGTATCTTAATAGGATGTACCGACCCTTCGCATTCTGGTCTCCATTGTTCCAGACTTTTCACTATGGCTCCCAGCTCTTGATCGTAAATCTCGTAATTCTCTTCTGCCGGTGTATGTTTCTTCGAAAAGAATGCTACCGGATGAAGGATTCCTTGATCGTCGTATTGGGATAGTATTCCTGCAGACACATAGCTCGAGGCATCGGTTTCCAAAACGATTTCTTTCTCATAGTCGAAGTGTGCTAGAACTGGTGCTGTTGTAAACGCTTCTTTTAGCTCCACAAAGGCTCGTTTCTGATCGGGTCCCCAGTGAAATAGTACCAGCTTTTTCGTTAACTTTGTCAATGGTTGGACCACCCTGCTGTAGTTCCTGATAAATCTTCGATAAAAATTGGCGAATCCTAAAAACGCTTGAACTTCCTTGAGCCTGCCAGGTGCTTCCCACTCCTTCACCGCTGTTACTTTTTCTGGATCCGTTCTAATCCCGTTTACCCCAACTATCAATCCCAGGTACTTCACTTCCTGTTGATGAAACTCGCATTTTTCCGCTTTCAGATACAGACCGGCCTCCTTAAGCGTCGTCATTATTGCTCTTACGTGTTCCTTATGTTCCTTGAAATTGTCACTGTAGATGAGGATGTCATCCAGGAATGCCATACAAAAAATATCCAGAAAGGGGCGAAGAGTATCGTTGATAAATTCCTGAAAGCTGGCTGGTGCATTGGTGAGTCCGAAGGGCATAACGAGGGATTCGAACAGGCCATAATGGGTCCTAAACACCGTTTTCCATTCGTCTCCTTCTGCTATGCGAATCATATTGTAGGCATCTCGGACATCTAATTTGGTGTACCACTTGGCTTTTGACAATCTCAACAAGGTTTCCTGGATTAATGGTAATGGATATCGATTTTTTATGGTTCCTTCGTTGAGTCCTCGATAGTCCACGCATAGTCGTAAGCCTCCATTCGGTTTGGGTGCGAACAACACCGGTGCTCCGCATGGTGATGATGATGATCTGATAAATCCCTTTGACAAATTCTTTTCAATCCACTCTTTCAGGACCTGAAGTTCTTCTCTTGACAGGCTGTATATTGGTCCAAAGGGTGGTGTGAATCCGTCTTGGAGTGTAATCTTATGATCATACGGTCTACGTGGTGGTAGCCCTTCAGCGATTACTTTATCAAAGAGGGGGAGAAACTCATGATATTCCTTAGGAATTAACTGTTCTAGCGGTTTTTCTTGAAGGTTCTTGATTTCTAGGGCCTTGTTGATTTCGTATAAGGTTACCGCGTACACCTTGAGTTTCACCTTGTTATTCCGCCTCATAAATGGGGCTGCTGCTATGGCGCATATGTCCAGTTTTAATCCATCAGATTCCGTTGTTTCCATATGATTTCCCCATACCCATACGCTCGAATGATGTTGACAGTGCTTCTGGCAGTAATCGCTTTCGAATCCTATTCTTTTCTTTTGGAATTTGACTGTAACATCATGGAGTTGTAGCCATGGTAATCCAAGTACGATTGGATAGTGTCCGAGTTTCGTAACGAATGCTGGTAACTGCTCCTGATGTCCGCGTATGCCTAAGCTCAATTTAGCCATAGTGGTGATGGTCCCTGATTCGATGGGCCTTCCATCTATAACTTCTAATTCTCTAGATTCTTTTAATTCTTGTTCCAATAACTGATGATGGCGGACGAAATCTTTGTCAATAAATGCTATTCCAGTAGCTCCGCAGTCTATCAAAGCGTGGGTATCAATGATCTTGTCTTCTATTTTCAGCGAGCATTTCACAACGAGATGTTTGCTTTCCATAGAAGACTCTTTTATTTCTGCGCTTGATATAGAAAACTGCGAAATACCAAAACTAGCATTAACTGACAAAGGAAATTTGTTTCCAGCGCAATCGCCATCCTTATTGCACTGGACTAAACTTTTCCCGATTCCACTTCTTTTCCCTTTCCTGTTGTCGAATCTGCATCTCCCTCATTTGCTGCCTTCTTAAAAGGTGACACCTCCGTTTGTCCTGATGCCGCTTTCAACTTTCTTGGGCATGATGCTGCGCAATGCCTGCTATCCCCACAGTACATACATAGTCCCCTTCCCTTCGTCTCCTCCTTTCCTCAGGTGTAATTTTCTTTCCCTTGACTGCCGAGAGGTCCATTGGAGCGGGGCCGTGATAACCTGCGACTGATCCTGCAGGTGCTGCGTCTTGGGCAGATGTGGTGTTGGTCGTTGTATCGGACCTTGTATATCCTTCCCACTTTCCAGATTTCTTTTCTGCGGCTCTTCTCCTCAGCTGTGAATCCCTTTTCAACACCATCTTAACGAATTCGATCATGCTTTCTGGCTCCTCGATGTGCTGTATGGAGTCTTTGAGTTCGTTGGACAGCCCTTTCCGTAATGCGTCCAATTGTGCATCTTTGTTCCATTTGGTGTCTACTACATATATTTGGAATTCCGCGTAGTACTGGGAGAATTCGCGGTCTCGTTGTCTGAGTTTCTCGAGTTCTCTCTTTGCTGTTGCTGCTCCGTCTTGATCTCCGAATGCTACATCCAGCAGGTCAACTAGGTCTTTCAGGGTATTGAGTTTGACTTCCCCTGAAATTTCGTCACAGTGTGGCATTAACTGTGCCAGAGCCACTCCTTTCAGACATCCAACTGCATACCTCAGCTTCTTCTGTTCGTTGTTGAATGCCTTCGGTTTTCCGGCTATCTTTAATGCCAGCTGCACCTTCCACCCTCGAAGTTCCTTCCTATCTTCTCCAGAAAAGCTGGTGATATCATTCACCTTCTCTTCTCGCTCTTCCCCTTCTGTTCTTATTCTTGACTCTCCCCCTCTTCCATCTGTTAACTTCAGAATCCTGGTTACCTGTTGTCGATTTTCTTCTGCCAGGTTCCTAAACTTCTCCATTTGAGCTTGAGCATCTTCCAAATCTTGTTTCAACTCCGCCAGGTCTGGATTTGCTTCCTCCAATGCTTGTTTTAGGATCCGGATTTCTTCAACCAGGTCCCCATGACTGCATGTTTGTGGTGTTTCTGTTGTTGCCGCTGCTTGTTGAGTAAGCAGTAATTCCTGCTTCAGATTGTCCCTTTCCTGGACGACTTTTTCGCCTTCTGCCAACAATTCCGATATTCGTACTTCCGCATTCTTCACAGATTGCTGTTCCTTGAGCAATTCGTTCAGTCTGCTGGTCGTTGGTAGTTGGCTGATTGCTTTCAGCCCTTTGTTGATGTCCCTGATGTGCTCCCTGAGCTGTTTTTCGCTCATGGTTTCTGTATCTTCTGTTGCCACAATTTCCAGCTCCATCTGTAAGGGTCCGGTCAACGTGACATCGCAAGTCGATCGTGAAGATTCTCCGGACATCTTTCTGATGATGTAGAGAGGCGGCCGTGAGGAGGCAAGGTTCTGCCAAACAGTCTCTGACTTTGTTTATGTTGCCTTGGATTTGTTGAACTGCCGCTTCGATTTCTGCTTCGAGAAACGGGTTGACCATCTACCAGAAGAACACCTCGTGTTTGCTGGGTGTTGTTTTGATCGTGGATTCGGATTTTGTTGATTGAGCTTCTGCTGCTCTGCCGATTGTTGTATGTGTTCCTCCGCAGTTGTGTTCGCAGTAGCACGGTTCTTCCTTTTGACAGTCGATGTGAAGACCGTAATATTTAGTCCAAAAGTTTTTGAATACTGCGTCGTTAATTTGGAGGCCTCCTCCGTTGCATGCTGCTTTTGTCCAGTAGCTATTCCAAGGCGATACCGCTTGTGGTTCGTCCCAGAAGTAAGCTTCCAAGGATTCCTCGGGTTCGTTGAGGATAGAGTCAATGCTATCAAAGGCATTCAAAGGTTCTTTTTCGAAGAGGTTGATGGTTCGACCAGCTAGGTCGAAGAAGTTGATTATGAATTGTTGTGGTTTGTTATTGTCGTACGCTGGCATTTAAAACAGCGCGGATCCTTCTGGTCAATGTTTCCACAGGCACACAACGCAGGAGTGTCTCCAAAAGCTGTGTACTGTGAGCTTGTTTTCGAAGTTTCCAACTGATTTAAACACGGAACAGAGGGAGTTGCAAGGTCTATGGCACAAGTAGCAGCCGCTTCGATGAAAATAGTGGCACATATACTGAAATATAACCAGTAGAATCGATTGTAGACTCGTTCTTCTGTCAAGGGTTCAAGGCTCGGGGTTCTAGGGGTTATAAAAACCAAACTTAAACGTAAACGTGGTGGTGCAGTGATCGCGGGTACTGCATAACAAGCAAGAGACTCGAAATCCGGAATCACAGAAGTGAACAAAGGTTGGTGCCGAAGCTATTGATTGTTTTGTAGACAAGAGAACGAGTGAAGAACAAACCTATCCTCCGCAAATCCAGCATCCTTATATACAGTTAACGCGACCGTCGTCACCTTTGCTCACTCATTCCAAAATACATCCTAACTCCACCCAACTATGTACGCAACCCTTTCAGTCCGCGGCCTACGCCATAACCATCACGCCATATTTACAACGCAACCAACGAAACCTGATTCCTTCCAACAAAACCTGATTCCAACCAACAAAACCTGATTCTTTCCAACAAAACCTGATTCCCTTCGTATTCCCTTTCCCCTTCAGCGATCCTTATTCCTTCTTCGATCCTCATTCGACACAACCGTGACATCCCCAGTCATCTAGCTGTTTACACCAACTTTCTAATGCTTTTTCCGCTGCTGGGGGAAGCTTCTGCTGATGAGAATGAGCTTCTTTGCAAGTAACTCCACCTCGAGCTCTGTCACTAAGAGTGGAATGGAAGATGCCGAATTCGAGCTCCAAAGTACAGAATGATGTTCCCTCCTGAGCTCTTTTTCCTAGAGCGCGCTTGATTTGCTCCTCTCTCTTCTCATCTGGGGTCTGGCGTGGGTTTACTGGGGCCATGGGTGTTACGGTGAGGAAGAAGGTGCCACAGTGTTGATTTAAGAAGCATGGCATCTACAGTTGTACAACAGCTTCCCTGCTGTCCGGTTAATATATATTAGCCGGTTACCGGGTAACTTACGTTAGAATGGTGGAGCAGGAGCTCATCTCATTCAATGTGTTTGACCGACCATGTCAACGGTCAGTGCTAGAGTGGTATGACAAGAAAGAGGAAGACGAAGATCCAGAGAGAGCATGTCGACCAATTAGACAGGGCAAAAAATCTTGGCACACTCATTCAAATATTTCTTAGCCAAGCCTAATAGTCGCGTCTCTGTTCCAACTGCACCATCACAAACCATACGCGACACTTATCCAGCACTCATTACCAACATCGATATCAACCTCCAATATCTCGAACACTGGTACCGTGCATCTGCGACAGCGATGTGCCAACTTTCCGTCTCCTACTTCTCTCTGCCCACATTCTCCGTTCCCACGCGGCTCTGCTTCTGAAGACACTCCTCTAACAATCACCAACCGTAACAAAGAGAATATCCTCCACGAATCCCCGCATCTACCATCTCGAGATGCGACTCATGGCTTTGACCCTGACCTTGACGATATACATCTTTTGTCATAACCAGACCATGAAGCGCCTTCGTTTATCGCATCTCACTTGAAGGTAAACCAAGAATCATAAAGATTGTATTGATTCACACTCTAAAGACGCTAGCCACTTTGATCACTAACGCACCGATCCACCAGAAACTTTTTCTCCACAAATACGGCGCCTACTGCCGTCTGCGCCACTACTACGTCTCCTGCGTACCCGCAGTTCATGGACTCCTTCGTTTCAAACTTCCACCCCGTTTACCAATCACATTGGCATCCCACTTCCCGCAATCGGACTCTTCTTCTCGTACATACCGGGTCCCATCCGGAGTCCTCACACTATCAGCCCCGAACTCGCCGCATCCGCAATGCGTGGTATTGAAGAAATACACACCGTACTGGTAGTGCATGGGGATATCGCCGGAAGGAATATGTTGGTGAGTAAAGGCAGGGCGGTATTTGTGGATTTTGATAGAGCGAGCTCTTGGCTGGATGATGATATGGTGGTTACGGAGAACCAGATGTTGAGAGAGAAGCGGTATGTGTGGGATCTGGTGACGGAGGAGTTGCTGGCGGAGAGAGGGAAGGAGGATTGATCGTGGTGTTTTTTTCGGGTGTTTGGCAATATCATGGTGGAAGTGGCGGCGGCAGAGATATAGGTGATCGATATTTAGGTATCTATAACGAGCCGATTGCCCAAAGGGGATACGAAAGCACAGCAAAATGCACAATGCTATAGGCAGGAAATGGGTAGATATGGGAATGAAAGAACAGCCTAGGCACAGACGAGGCTGATGCATAGGATGCTTCGAAGATTGCGCGAGAGGTAAGACGCAATTGATTAAATAGAAATTACATGCGTTTAAAACCTAAAAGATTTTACTCTTTTATGAGGTTTAGTATGTCGGCCTGATATGAAGGACGTCACTCTGGTTTCGGAACATAGTGCTGTGTGTTACACAGCATCTTATCGATATCTATCGTGACACTAAACCTTGCTCTAACCTCACCTCTTCTAGAACACAACCAATCGACAACCGACAATGGCGCAACCCGCGCAAGACCACCCACCGCCCCAAACCAACCTCTTCCATGACGGCGGCGAATCTGACATCTCTTCTATCGGTTCCACCGACCTCTCCGACTTTGACGAGTACCTCCACCCGATCACGGCCCCGCCCTTCGAGGCTGCTAATGCGCCAGCAGTGAAGACTTTGACGACGCAGACCTAGCTGCATACGGCGTAGATGACACCGACGAGGATCCAGACTACTATGACGAGACCGCGAAGTCTGCCGCCGCCATTAGGCTGAGAGATGAATTCCTCGATCCCCCCTCCGCGTCCGAAGACGATGCCGACGTCGACGCGTCGGTTGTGATCAACGATGACGAGATGGAGGAGTTTCACCATGATCTTAAGGCTGCGCATGGGTTTAAAAAGGGTTCTAAGGGACGAGCGGGCAAGGGTGGGGGAAGGCGCGCGGTCGGTGAAGAGAATTTGTCGTTCGAAGTTAAATCTTTGCTGGGCGAAGCGAATCAGTCGTACGGGTTAGGGAATCTCAACAAGGCGCTGGACTTAGTCAAGAAGGTCATCCAGATTGAAGCGGGTGTTTATTCGGCGTGGAAGCTATTGGGAGAAATCTTCAAAGAGAAGAACGAGAAGCACAAGTGCTTGCTGGCGTGGTTGACAGCGGCGCACGCGAAACCGAAGGATTGGGAGCTGTGGCTGATATGTGCGAGGATGAGTCTGGATCAATATGGCCCCGACAAACAGAATTACCGGGATCAGGCCATCTACTGTTACAACCGCGCCATTCGAGCGAATCCCGACAATATCGATGCCATATACGATCGATCATTGTTGTACAAGGAGAATGGGCAGTTGAATAAAGCAGCGGAAGGATTTATAGCACTGTACAGATTGTTGCCGAACGACATGACCATTCTGAGAGAGATCGCAGCGCTGTACATCGAACTCCATAGGATCCCTGATGCAATAGAGTATTACACTCGCAGTGTCCAGTTTTTCATGACCACGGGGAATCCGGACAAGGTGTTTGGATGGTCTGAGCTTAACATTATGGTTGAACTATACATGATGTCGCACCAATGGGTAGAGGCCATAAAAACGTTAAAGAGTGTTGGAAGATGGTTATATGGTAGGGCCGAGGAGATGTATTGGGATAAGCTGGAGGACGACCGAGAATGGGATTCCACAGATGTAAGGCGAAGAGCCGTACGAGAATATGTGCCTGCAAGTTTCGATGCGGTCACATATTCACTTCCTCTGGAATTGCGAGTGAAACTTGGAGTATGTCGGATAAAGCTAGACGACAAGGTGGAGGCTATGGTACATTTCGAGCATCTGAGCGAAGTTGATTCGGTTGAATACTATGATTTATTCCAAGAAGTTGGCGATTCTCTATGCGAAGCCAAGGCATATGAAGAAGCAATACAATACTACTCACACGTGGTGGAAGGAAATCAGTACCTTGACCGAAAACTGTGGTTCAACATGGCAACTTGTTACAAAGCACTTAACCAGGTTGAAGATGCCGAGGACTGTTACGCCACTGTTCTCGAAGCATACCCAAAGGATACAGATGCAATGATGGAGCTCGCCAGCATCTACGAGGTTTCAGGCCGAAAACCCGAGGCGCTGGAACTGGTCAACGAAGTCATTGCGCTCCGGAAGGACAAGGATAAAGCCGCAGGCAAATCAAATGCCCCCGCAGCACCTGAGGCCGAACCCTCTGGTAACGACCCCATGGCGTTTTTCCCTAATCAGCCTGCCCGACGACGCACGAGAAAGAGTCACCCGGGCGCTCTTACGGCCGAGCAGCGCGCAGAAATGAATGCTCGGAAGACGGAACAGACGCTAGTTAAATACCGCAAACTCGAGTACCTCCGTGCCGACATGGAAGCAGGAGAACCAGGGGTTGTGAAAGACTGGCTTGATACCGCCGGGGAACTTGTCGATGACTTCCGCAACACCAAGGCACTGTTTCCTTCCGAAAGAGGTAAAGCATTTAAAGGCTTCGTCTCCACCGCACAGCGGAGAGCAAAGGCCAAGGGCGATAAAGAGCGCCTCGAACGAATGCAACATCGTCTAGAGGAGTCCTTAACCTTCGAAGATGATCAACCCGATACACTTGAAGATGCCACAAAATTCCGAGGCCTCGATTTCGATACCTGGCTTTACATCTTTATGCAATACGCCCTGTGTCTAGCTAAGCATGACAACTACCTCGACGCTTACGACGTCTGCAGCGTCGCAAAAGAAGCAAATGTGTTTTACCTCAGCAAGAAGAAAATGTTTACCATCTGGACTACATGGCTTGCATGCGCCATCTGGGTTCACGACTCTGAATCATGTTCCACGATATCGCGGTGGTTCATGAGCACCTACCAATTTCAGACAGAGGCATACTCACTGTTCGTGGTGCGCTCACCATGTCTCGAAACGGAATGGAGGTGTTCCACAACAATGCCAACCAAAAGTTTTTGCTCCGTCAAATCAAAATAATGGACGAGTCAATCTCGGGAAAAAAGCGGACCAACGCAGCATCGCTAACAAATGTGGATGAGCACGGGAGAGAGTATAAACCTGAGAGGTTAGATACGAGCTTGTTAATGCTGTATGGACACATCCTTGCTAGCGGAAAATCATACCTCTCTGCCCTCAGTATGTTCCCGGCGCCTCCTATTGTCTTGACCCTTTAGAACGCTAACTCAATACCTGATAGACTACTACACCCGTGTCTACACCATCTGCCCAAACAACCCCATGGTCCTCCTCTCCATCTCTCTCGCCTACCTCCACCGCTCCATGCAGCGCCAATGCGAGAACCGCCACATCCAAGCCCTACAGGCAATAACCTTCCTCTTCGAATACTATGATGCGCGGGTGGCATCAGGCGAAACCGAGGAATCTTCAACAACCGAACAGGAAAGAGCAAAAGCGGAGATGCGACAAGAGACAGAATTTAATGTTGCTAGGAGCTTCCATCATTTAGGCCTCGCGCATCTGGCAATCTCGTATTATCAGCGGTGTCTGGAGATTAGTGATGAGTGGATGGATAAGGGAGGCATTGGGGGCGATTTGAAGTGGGAGGCGGCGTATATGTTGGAGATGATTTATATTACTTCGGGAAACCCACAGGCGGCGATGGAGGTGGCGGAGAGATGGCTGGTTATTTAATGGGGAAAGGGGGAGAGTGATGGGGTAAGTAATGAAGAAATTTTGGGGGGTTTTCTGGGAGATGCTGGAATAAAGCCTGTTGCATAGGAATCCTTTTTTTTTATGATATCGCGATACCTTTCTTGCTACGTCTTTTTTTCCACTTTGTGACGCTGTTACTGGTACCAGCCTTTACAGATTTCAGATTGTACTTTATTGAGGTTCATGTGATTTCTCAATGTCGCCGGCATTACCGTCAAGCTTAGGATTCTCAAGTGGAGAGATGAGAAGCTACATACCATACAGATGTGGCTAAAATGTATGCCTAATTTTCTTGTGGCATCTTAATTACCTTGAAGGGAAACTACTAGGGAAAAACAATTAACCCACCGAGTCTCTGTACTTTAATGTACTGCTCAATTTTTGGCTCCGTCATATGCATACCGACGACCGATCTACCCTTCGAATTCCCCTCCTAGCTACTAAGTAAGCACACCACTTTTCACACTGCACACTGTCTACATTCAAATTGATGTGTCTACCTCCACGTACCGCTTCACCTTTACTTCCCGCACACTACCTCCCGCCGACACCGTTCTAGAGATCAAGTCTCTCACGGCCCGGATTGTGAACCTCCGTACGTGCACTAAGGATGATCGTCCGCACGGGATTGCTAGCCGTATGCTTAAGCTGCGAAAAGGTTTAAGCTACTGGGATTGAAGAGTGAAGGGAATGTTGTTTATAGTGTTGCACGCGAGTTTAATGACACTGTGACCGAGAGAGAATGTTAAACCAGCTTGGTCAACGAGAGGTTGAGGCGTGGGAGGTGGAGGTGATTGGGACGACATGAACCCTTGGAACACAGTCTGAGTAGTAATGGAGGTGACTTTGTACTGGTACCGGTGATAATCATGCCTTGTACAGTCTCAGGGAGAGGTAAACACACCACGACAAGCAGGGCTGAACTAACGATGATAGTACTTGAACATCAACTCCGAGCAAAACAAAGTCGCGCACACGACTGATTGTAGGGCAGAGTGTTTCGGGCATCTAGGGCCTAGGATCGTGACGGTGTTAGGGCGTTGTTTTTAGGGCTCTACACTTACTTATAGAGAGCTTGTTTGTTCCAGTAGCTCCAGACCTCTTACACAATGCACAATACAAGTTTGACCCTCTCTAGATCGCTGCGTTCGTGACGCCACCACGTCACCGTCTCACACCTCACACTGATGGAGATGCGATCGTCGTTATGTACGATTACCTTGTGGATAGGCGGTGGAGGGAATTTGTCAAGAGCGTCTTTCCAAAGATCTTTGGCAGCGAGATGAAGGATTGGGAGAACGCGATTGAAGATGAGAGGGGTAATAGAATCTCGAATTGTGAATTTTATCTCCGTAGGTAAGGTAAATAGCGGCGGATGAGATGATACTGATGTGGAGTAGCTAGTAACAAAGAACTGGAAAAATTTTTAATAGACAGATCTAAGTATAATGCACATTCTGATTGTTTAGGACTTGTGAGGGCGAAGACGGATTTTTTATTCAATAGACAGGAAAAAATTACCAGCCTAATCATGATTATTTGAGATGTCACAAGATGGATAGGGTCGTAAAAATTTGTGCATAGGTTCGGTTAGACATTGGACGCGTTTTATGTATACATATGGGGGTATTTTATGTTTGTGTGGGTGTCTGGGTTTTGTTTTCATCTCGATAAACTACTACAAGCACCAGAGGCGGCTTCGCCGCCATAAGAAAATGATGCATCCAGTAAACTCTATAACCATCTGCAACTGAAGAGATTCCGCTGCTGTGTATCCGCCACTGGATGTCTGCCACTGGGTATCTGTATTGGCCACCATGTATCCGCCGCTGTATATCTGCAGCTGTGTATTCGCTGCTGTATATCAGCAATGGTTTATATTCGCTGCTGTGTATCTGCCCGTTGCTGTACGTCTGGATGGGGCACCGTATATCAACCACTGTATCTGCCACTGTATTTCCGCTACTATGCATCTGCTGCATTGTAACTGGATTAGCCACTGTATATCCGCCACTGTGTATCCGCAGCTATATATTTAGATCGGCTACCTTGGATCACCCACTGTATCCCCGCTGATTTTCCGCTACTATGTATCTGCTGCATTGTATCTGGATCCCATACTGTGTATCTGCAGCTGTGTATCTGGATCGGCTACATTGTATCAGCCACTGTATCCCATGTCGTGTTTCTGCCACTATATATTTACCCACCACTGTATCGGGATCGGCCGCCTTGTATCTGCTACTGTATATACTGGCCGAAGCTGCAAAGATTTGCGGGTATGTACCATAATGTTGAAGCCGTGATATCAGGTGGAGGAGAAGCTCGTATATATATATTAAAGTATCTAGAGAGTACGCAAGAGAAGAGGAGAGAAAAAGAATAGTACCTAACTACTATGGTAAGTCATGTGATGCCATGTCGGCCAAGATCTTGGACAATAACCATAAACCATAAACCACAGAGGCGGCTTTGCCGCCTTAAGAAAGATTTCATTTGACTGATATTCATGAACTGACACCCTGCCGACTTCCCAAGCCCTGTACCATACTGTGCAGCTGTATCCACCGCTGTGGGTCCACTACTACCAGCCGCTGTGACTACTGGTACACCGCTCTATATCTGCCGTTGTTTATCTGCTATTGTGTATGTATTCATCACTGCAAATCTGCCACTGGATATCGACCACTGTATACCATCGGCTGCTGTGTATCCGCCACTGTATATCAACTGCTGTGAATCTGAATTGGCTACCATGTGTCTACCGCTGGGTATCAGGCAGATGTGTGTGTCTGATGCTGTATATCAACGGCTTTATAACTGCTACCGTGTTTCTGCCACCACTGTGACACTGCTGTGTATTTGGATTGGCCACCCTATATCTGTCACTGTGTAGTATCAGCCACTGTATATTCACCACCGTGTATCCGCACCTGTGTATCTGGATCTGGCACCATATAACTGCCACTGTGTATCTGCCTCGGACCACAGTGTATCTATATGGCCACTGTGTATTCACAACTTTATATCCCCTGCTGTAGTTCCATCACCATGCTGCTGTGTATTTGGATCGGCTACCGCATATCTGCCGCTGTGTATCAGCCCCTATATTTCCACTGCCCCTGTATATCTACCACTGTATGTTTGCCACTGTGTATCCGGCTTTGTATATTCACCACCATGTATCCACTGCAGTGTATCTGGATCAACCACCTTATATGTCCTGATGTATATCCGCGGCTGTATATCTGGATTGGCCGCCTTGTATCGACCAGTGTATTGCCCACCGTATTGCCCACCGTATTGCTCACCGTATATCCACTGCTGTATATACTGGCTGTATTTGCAAAGATTGAGGGTACGTACCTTCATTTTGAAGTCATGTAGAGGAGAAACTCGTGTATGTGTATTATAGTATTTAGAGAGCAAAAGAAGAGGAGAGAAACGGAGAAGTGACTATCGTGAGTCATGTGATGCCATGTCGGCCGAGATCTTGGACAACAACCATAAACCATAAAACATGTTTAACACATAAGTCAACCAATGAGAATGCTTCGTGGTGACAATGCATATGCACGCATGTGTATAAACTTATAAATAGCTATGGCGGTAGGTGCGGCAGATTGGCTGCCCAGCAAGATTCTTCGTTTTGAGAAATTTTCTCATATAGTATGCTCTAAAACCTCAATGCACAACCTGCTTAGTACTAGTAGGTACTTACTGGTCATCCAAAACGCTGTCAAATGCCATCTCTCAAAAATCCTTTCTTTTCCACGCCCGTAACTAAATGAGCCCAAAGACCTACCATAAACATGTTCAGACAAGAACCATGCGCGCTCAGAATCCCTACAATTCGTCTTTCAAGCGTATCTGTGTACCAAAAATATCGTTCCAAACCTGTTCCAACGCATCCGTAACAATATCTTCCGCCATTCCCCTTTCCTTCAGCAACGTTCCAATCACTATGAGGAGGAACGCAATCAATAATGCGTGCCCTCCCGCGTTAACCACAGCTGCAGCCCACCCGCCGGCCCCATAACTCTGAAGAAAGGCAAATATAGATCCTGCAGGAACACTGCCAATCATGGATTGAATTGCTGCCGCGATGGAACCTGTGGTGTACGTACATATTCAGTCAGAGTTCACCAAGGAAAGGGATTTGATGACTACCAGCGGCAATACCACCGGACTGGAATCCCAGAAGAAAAATCCAGGCTTTCAATGCCGGCACTAGCAGTGGAAGTAGAACCCAGGGGTGTTGGATGATGAGGTCGACTACCGGGGTGAGGAGGGAGATGATCAACTGGCGAATTGTTTCCAAGAATGTGGATGCGGATGAGCTGCTACGGGCTTCCTCCCATGCCATTAGAGAAACCCCGTTGACCTGACTAAGAACTGGTTCGATGATGGGCTGTAGAGGGTTCTTGAAATAGTCGCTCGCGAATTCTCCGCCCTTGTTAACCGCCGATTCTGCAAATGGATGTACAACAGTCTTGAAGTAGTCGCTTGCAAATTCTCCGCCTTTACTTGCAGCGGTTTCAGCAGCTGGTTGCACAACGGTTTTGAAGTATCCGCTTGCTTGAGAGGCGACAGATATCGCCGATGGCAAGGCAGCGGTCGCATATTCAAAAGCTTGCTGGAGGAAGTCTGCCATTATGTGGTGGTTGTAGATCTCAGGCGTCGTGAGAAGTCGTGCAGGTCGTCGCGTCAGGCAGGGAGGCTCAAGGTGTTACGTAGTTTTTTTCTTCCAGTGACCGGCGAGTAGATGCGTCTTGATGCCAAGGCGTTTGTTTGTTTGTTTGTAATCATATTGTATTCGGCCGCTTGCGGCCATGACATAACCTAATCCTAAGTACTTCCGCAGCCAAGGCCGCTTCCAAGTCGTACTCCCTGATCTCCTTCCCCCCATCCTTGATGCCAAGGCGTGATCATGCGGTGTTGATGGACGAGTGATTACGCTTGACTAATGTCCTAAGACTTCGAACTCAACGCTAGATCGTTAGCTAAACAAAGACCACATAAGTTAAGTGCTCACACACTTACACTGCTAGGAGAAAAACCGGTGAATTTGATAAATAATGTATAAATTGGAATAACAAGTCTGGCGGGTTCGTCGCAGGTGCCTAAGCTTGTCTTCTTCTCTACACCTGGATATGTCGTAGGGTCGCGGTTATAGTGAATCTTGATTGCAAGTGTTTAGGGTGGGGATAAATCGATATTTGGCATCAGATATTTAGCATCAGACGTCGTTGCGAGTTATGGAACATATCGGAATTATGCCAGGATTCAACTTACGTTATCTCTATCTTGTTGCTTTCTAGCACTCGTCGTCATTAGAACTTAAGTATCAGCATCATTGCCAAAAACACATCATACTACTTTTTCATTCAGTCATTGCAGATGTCTACTCTAGTACGACTTGACTTGCATAAGAATTACACATGCGGCTGAATTCAAATTTACTCTGCCATGAAGTTTACTTCATGGTATGCAGAGGCACGCTAAAGATGATAGTATTGGAACATCAACTCTGAGCACAACAAAGTCGCGCACATGACTGATGGAGATGCGATCGTCGTTATGTACGATTACCTTGTGGATAAGCGGTGGAGGGAATTTGCCAAGAGAGTCTTTCCAAAGATCTTTGGCAGAGGAGGGTTATCCTGCAAAATATGTTGCTTCAGAAAGTTATTTTGAATAAAAGCCAATAAAGCAAAGTAACCTAAACGGCTGTCTTTTTGCTGTGGATTCCAGCACTTGCTACTGAACCCCGCGGCCCGCCCATTCATCGAGTGTATTCTCGTATTACACGAACCGCAAGACTAAACCAAATAGGCCGGGAAATCCCTCTCTAGTAGCTCCCGTGCCTTATAAACATTTGCTCCTACCAGATGTAACATAGCCATCTTCAAAGCCTTGAGACTTGCCACAACAACCACAATCTCCTCGGGTCAACCACAATCTCCTCGGGTTCAGACAATTCCTTTGTCCTCAGCAGATCCTTCACACTCTCTGCCAGTTCTCCCAATTTCTGATACCCCCCCCCGTCAAACTCGGCCTCTCTACAGACGGGGTTCATGAATGGGCAAGTGAAATATATATATATATATGCAAATTAAATTTGCGCTACTAGGAGGATTATTGAGAGCCAGTAATTTAATTGCTGGTAAAGTTAGAAGAGTAAAATAATTACAGATGAAGTCAGCAAAACCAGTGAAGCGAAGCAAAATCAAGCAAGGCGAAGCTAACTCTATTACAGCTCAGAGTTACCCCTCCTCCCACTGAACCAGAGTGCAGTAAATATTATTCTCAACAGTCCAGAGAAGTCAAAAGGCTGATGTATTTGGAGGATAGAGTGGAGGAGCTGGAGAATGAAGTGGCTTTGAGTGAAGCAAAGCCAGTTTTTAATTCCTCTATATAGAAGCGAAGTGAAGTCAACTGACTTGTAAAAGAAATATTCAGAAGTACTTATTTGTTTATAGGTAAAGCTGTTTTTTTAAAACTCTTATTTGTATATTTTTATTTATCCCACTCATGGAACCGCCCTGTCCATGGATGGTACTGCCCGTGCACGGATGGGCGGCTACCACGAACGAGTCGCAACAGTAGTGAGCCCTGTGGCAAGACTAGGATACGGTTCGGTGGTGTTCACGGTATATACGGCGGGACCCTAGGATGCTGGTTGCACATTTGCAGGGTGTAGTCTGTTGAGTATCATTCCAATCGGCCGCAGGATAACCCTGTAGCATGATATTTTTTAATGAATGGGCAGGATACTCCCTCCGATGCTTCGTACGATGCTGCCAATCAAATGGCCTTCCTGCGACATGACAAACGTCATAGTCTAGCAACCCACTTCGCATGTAACCTCCCGTCATGTATAATGAAGCATTTTCCCTCATCAGCCCCTCTATAGCTTCTTCCAGACTCAAAAATGCATCAGCGGACCGAGAATCACGTATTGGTTTGTCGTAATCGTCCCGGCTTCTCAATGCACGGTCACGGTCACTGTCCTGTTGACAAACTCGCCTCTACTACTTTCATACCTAATATTAATGCTATAATTATTACGTCGGCCATGTTGACGGGCATAAGTAAAGCTGAAAGATCACTTGGGCATCTGTCGATATCCCCATCCATTAATACAAATCGCAAGTTGTATGGCATAACATTTGACCGCGTCTGAAGAATTGCGCTCAGCTAGCTGCTCTAGCTATGTCACTCCTGGATTTCAACTCAGGGAGTACTAGCCACCTAAAGTGGCGCAGAGGAATATAAGTCGCATTCCACCATTGCGTGTAATGCGGGTCGATTATAATATGCGGTAACTTGTAAACGACGCGGAATCGCAGTTGTTTGGCTTTCCAACACCTACTCCCTCCTGGCCACTGGGAAATCTGCCGAAAACAGTATTGTCGCATTTGGAAGGAGGGTAGACGTTGCAAAGTACCTGCAAAGTTAGTTCTAGGATTCATGTGCGTTGCCAATGAATGGATAACGCACTGTTGAACGACCCACGCCAATAACGAGAGCTGCCGATGCGACGACTAGAGCTACGGTTTGGCTATCGACTGGCCGCGGCAAACTTGCAGGGGACGAGTCGGTTTAAAACGATCTTCACAGGACTTGAAGCCAAGCGTTCTCGTCTAATTGGAGGAGTCTCATTACGGGCATACTGCAAGGTACATGAGCTTCGCTTCGCTCTGAAAAGGGCCATAAAGTAATTTGAGGAAATCAAAATGAACTAGGTAGCCATAACAGCCTCAGCAAGCCTAATCGGGAAGGCATGTGTCGGCAAGTGAATGACGAAGTGGCTGCACCGGGGGTAGCCACAGATCGACGAGCCAATCATGAACGTGGGATTTGTGGCTTTTAACGAATTTAACCAATCACATTGCGAGCGACGAAAGCCAATCATTCCCAATCATTCCGACCAATCAGACTTTATGGCATCAGTTGTAAATGTGTAACTCAAGTCACTCCACGCAAGTGCAACAACAGGCGAAAAACTATGCGGACGCTTCCAGAGGCATCGATTGTGGGGTTGTGGTTTATGAGTTTATGGCGAGCAACAAACATGAATTCGAATGATTCCCAGGCGCAACGGAATCTTGTAGTTTCCACTCATACTTAATTAGTACATATCACCCTTGAAGGTTCTCATGTCAAGAAGACGCATGCACACCCATAATCCCGATTATTACTTATTCCAGGGACTAACAACGATGTTTGGCGCCAATATCTCTACTCTGAACCTTTTCAATTATTTTAAGCGCGGATTGTATCAAGTAATTATATAAGCACTGCATACAAATGTAAGAAAATGGTTTGACGACAGACACAATTTAATCCATTAAAATCAAAATTGAGTTTAAACTGTCGTTGTATGCACAGTTCAAGGACAGTTAGAGGGCTGTTTCGACCATTTTATCTTAAAAACTCGGCTTGTGTTTGACTGCAACTCTTATAGTATTTAGTGTTAGGAGAAGCTTCTAACGTGAACTAGGTACTAAGTGGGTAGAGTGTAAACTCGTTAACCAGCCAGAGTTCGCTGGTCATTTAATTGCAATTTATACATTTATACTCTCTTATCTTCTCCGGGTTTGTTAAAACGAAATCAAAGGGGGTAGGGCTGAAGATTTAGCGCTGCTCGATCATTCGCAGGCCCGCTGAGGAGCAAGAGGCTAGCATTAGATAACCAGATAGTGGTTTGGTTTGGCATGACTTAGACCTTATGTAGACTTCATTGTAACTTAGACTTCTTGACACCTGGCGAATAGAGAGTTTGGGAGTTTATAATCGTGTCTAGAACTGTGCGGCTTTCACCGCGGGTTTATGTCAAACTTAATTCGCTTGCAGTTGTTTGTGCATTCGTGTAACGCCAAACGCCTGGAGCCTCCCTTCTTGCCTGAAGGTCACCACACGACTAGTGTTGGCAACGAACCGCCCGGTGTTCGTTCAATTGACGAGTTCGAGCGAAGCGAATCCTTGCCAAGATTTTTTCCCTCAAACCCCACCATTTCGACCCACAACTTGAAACAAAAATAACTAACCAAGTTCTTGTCTGATCGGCTTGAATTTTTGTTTATCTTGTAGCTAACTTCAAGCGCTACAAGATAAACGAAAAATCGAGCCGATCGAACACGAACTCGCTTAGTTATTATCGTTCGCAATTTCGGGGATTCGGAACCTCGGATCGAATTCGTTGCGAACCCCTGCTCAATCCGGTTCGACTCGAGGTTCGTTGCCAACACTACACACGACCCCTGAATGCGGACGATCGTCAGAGATTCACGACCATCGAACACTCTACAATGCTAGACTGGCTCAAATTTGTCGCCTCTAATGCAAGCGACTACATTAAGACCGATCTGCAACTTGTCATGCAAGTCCTCCTTGCTCGGGTCAACGAAGTTTCTCGCCAAGTATGGGAGGAAATACATGGCGGCTCATCTGAATCGCCATCCTTCGAAAAAATCGTCCAGCTGATCCTCAGTGCCTTTGCTCCGGCTGCCGACTACATCGTTAAAAACCCCCAGGTTCTGCTTTATACGCTAGTTCCCGCATCGAGGTTCTGGCTTTTGATCCTGGGGTTCAAACCTAACGGTATTATTCCTGGTAGGTCTAATTCCCTCTCCTCACTGGAACCCTGACTGAACATATAACCAAGGCTCTATTGCGGCAGCATTGCAATCCATAATTAGCAATGTGCCACCAGGACCTGTATTTTCCTTCTTGCTGAGTTATGGAGCTGGTGGGTTCGCCTGTACTGCAATAAACATAGGAGGGATCAAGTTATTGCTTGCTGTCCTGCTCGCAATAATCGGGAAGTTGTTGATGGACAGGGGAGTACCGGTAGGACAGGTTTCAGAAGCTTTAGAAAAGATTTGGAGCACAATAGCCATTACGCCGCCAGACTTCCTATTAGCACCGAAGGCTAAATTATAAGACTTTTTGGTGTGCTTGATTCTTGGCTTGGATTTTGTTGGCGTAAGCCTTGAGGTTTTGTTTGTTTTAATCATACTGTATTCACTCTATATAGAGTATGACAAATAAGCCCTGAGGTTCGCCCTTGGGGTTCAGCCCTAAGGCAGTCATGTTCTACCTATTCTGTTTCCTTTTCACTTTTGCACCTGTATTCTTACAATTCACTCGATTATTGTATCTTGCTCTACGTGCTCGTCCTCGTCTCAATATATTTTTGTATGGTAGATCATGGGGCTCACCTAGGTATGGGCTTGGAATAGAAAGGATTTTTGAGGAATCAGATTTGGTGGTGCGTTTTCGGATGACCAGTAAGTAGGTTGCACTCGCATCTCGCTGATTTGGGTGCTTTGGCCGTTTTGCACTGTTTTGCCAATGCTATTCATGCAGCTGCATATGTGGCCCATAGAGACTAGGCCACAATCCCTCGATAGAGATTCCACGGTGGCTCAGCCAAGTTGTTTTGGAGCCTTCTCACCAATTGCAAGTAGACATGTATGCTAAGCTCGCAAGTTGTCCCGGAAAGCTTTTACCTACAGGCCTGATATACAACCTTAACGGTATACCTGTTCAATAACTACCGCCGATTCGGTTTTGAAGCCTCATGAACGTTTGTTTCCTATCCTGGTTATATTCCGTTCTCAGCAGATCCTCAGCCAATTGATGCCCCAAGTTCCCTGCCCACCCGTCACTGGGCTCTTCAGGGGCATAGTTCTGCATCTTAATCGACTTCAGGCTGCTCAAATCCGTAAAGCAATCCACACTAACAGAGTTATGTCTAGAGTCCTCGACGTTCTTGCGCATCATGGACCTTCTATAACACATCCTCCCATCTGACACGGCGGCATTCGAATTGCTTGCCCTTTTCTACCTCCTCGCAACTCGAGAGTAAATTTGGAGTGTGGTATATGGTACGATCATATATCGTGAGGTTTATCGTGAGGTTCGTGAAAGCATCTATCGTCATAAGTCGTTGTGAATTTATCACGAACTTATCGTGTTTATACACAAAAACCTCACCTTTTTCGTGGAAGATTTACTACGGGTTTCGTGGTAAGTTTTGCATCATGACTAGAGTACGTACTTACATGTAAATATTTAGTATTAGCACATATTGGTGCCTCTGTACTAGTGAGAACTTAGTTACGTCGTCGTCTCTATCACCATCACTATCATCACCGTGAGCATCATTATCACTAGAGCGCCCATCCACGTATGCACACGCGTATATGTTCCAACTGAATGTGGAAGTAATCCGCTTCGCGAATAAGTCAGCTTTTCGTACCAGTCGACTGACGAAGGTTGACGCCAGTCAATTTCCTGTTTCAGCCGGTTGAGCAATGAAGTACAGTTGACTGGGAACCGAAGGCCCAGGATTTACTATACAATCACCTGAGTTGAGAAGCTGAGAACTGATGCAGTGCAAACAATTTTGTTCAAAGTCTCATAACTTGTACCGTCCTTGATCACTGTTATGTCGCTACCCTATGACTAATATACACTGACTAAGTCTATTGCTGAATATAAACTCCACTGCAATTGACGTCGCTAATGCCTACAATACATCCCCCTAAATTGTATCTTGTATTGCTAGTGATTAAGACCCACGTCAGCGGGATCCGCTGGCATTGAGACACTGTAGTTTACGAGGGTGATGGAGCCGGAGATCGCTTGCCTTAACATTTAGAAGACAAGTACATGATCACTAGGAATTGGTTTTGAATGGTGAGGAGGTTATTGAGCGAGTAAAGTTCCCACAGAACAGTTTAATAACAACGTACTACATTCTGCCCACCTCGCTAGGTGATAGAGCTTACCATGCACTGTACAGTCGGCTGGTGGTCGCAAATTCAAGCACCAGCTAGCCGGATTACAAAGTTGACTTATATGCGAAGCAGCCGACTTATTTGCGAAGCAGTCGACTTATGCGCGAAGCTAATGTCTTCGAAAGTAAATCGGAACATATACAGGTGCGATTTTTGGAGTATGTAAATAATTCTCCGTAGAATTTTAAGGGGCAAAAGTGACTACCGCGTTCTGCATCTCCATCTGCGGAGCATTCACGCTACTCAACACCGAGATTAAAACTCGAACTATATACAAGAGAGAGAGTCCACAGAATCTTCTAGAATGCATTTGTCACTCTTGCCACCGGATATTCAACAGTCATGAAACCACGACAGTTGCCACTATGTTTGGCACTATGCTTGACACTACAAATCAACCTCGCACCACTAGTTACATTTAATGAACCTCGTCGTGACAGTGTAGTGGCATTGCGAGGAAAAAGTCACAACAATGGCACGACGCCATGGCAATGACGCGAAAACCAGACCGACATTCGTGTCCTTTCACGACCGCATACCAAACGAAGGTACCCCTAAGGTGAATAGTCTGGGCTCCGTCAGGGTAGGAGTCAATGGAAGTGTTGCCAAGTTTTTATAGTTCTTGGCTCGGCGAGACCCTCGAGCGCCCTTAAAACCAGAATTGAGCTCTAATATACTCAATCATATATCAGATGTCTCGTCTGATCGCTCCAATCATCACTGAACCTATGAAAAGGTTACTAGTCATAGATATTCCGGCAAGTGGCCATTCTTCTAAAACACTGCAGCTGTTGACGCTACCCTTGATAATACCCGGTAGTTTCGGGTATTATCAAGACGTTCGCGCTGGTGGCTAAAAAATCACATTTTGTAATTTTTAATCGGCTCTATAATCAATTGCATCGAGTGGTCGTTTGTTGGCCTGAGAAATGTCACTCTCTAGCATAGATCCATTGGTGTTTTTGGTTGTCTCCGGAAACTTCTAAATATCCCTTCCATAGCTCTGTTCTAGATCTCAAGTCTCCAAATGTATCCCTTCGCACTACTTCTACCGTCAATGGACTCTAACGCGCCTGGAATGGAATAGTACCTGGTGGGGACCCGATCGATCAGCAGTATTAGAAATGGTTGGTCCGAGTTAAAGTCATAATGGTCTTCTTTTCAAGGGCGCTGTTTACTTATTCCCCCTCAACATTTAAGTCGATTCGGTGACGTCACAATCATCGTGAGACGATAAGAAAAAAAATCATTATTTAAATTAAATATGACCTTCTGCAATAACTCCTCTAAAAAGTTTTGCTAGGGGGTGGTGCACCCACCGGATGTGGGTTGTGGTTCCTGGGGGCAACAAAGTACTTGAAGCCAGGAATTCAAACGACCGACAACGACGTTTGGCCCCAAATACATCTATTCTACTCTAAGCCCTGGGAAATATTCACGAGTCTTTATACGCGCGATTTTACGACATGAATGCACGGCATATGGGTGCTAGGGAAAAGACAAGTTTTGGCCCTCGCGACGGGCTAGTCGCTGGTTATTCTAACTTTACATTACTTATCAAATTCAACACCATTTTACTGAGTACTGACTGCATACTTACCTCCAGTTTACGCCTTGGCATTAAAACGCATCCGCTCACCGATCAGTGAAAGAAAAAGCTACGTAACACTATGAGCCTCCTTCTCGGACGCGACGACCACCATACGCTCACGACCTAGGTTTAGAATGAGGTTTCGGGTACACGGAGAGGTGTGAAAGATGAATTGTAGGGATTTTGAGGGTGCTTGGTTCTTGTCTGAGCTTTTGTATGATAATATCTTTTATGCCCGTTTGTGAAGTATGTTGCAATAATGAGGGGAGAACCGTGTGTATAGATTAAGATACTGAAAGAAGAGAGAGAGAGAAGGAGAGAGAGTCGAGATATATACAGGTGGTTTACTATCAGCCCCAGCCCCAGTTACAGTGAGCTTGTATCAAGTGTTCTGACCCATTCGTGGAATCGGCCCATCCATGGATAGGGTGGTTCCATGAATGGGACAAGCAAAAAAAAAAACTTTTCAAATTAAATTTGCCCTACTAAGAAGACTATTAAAAGCTAGTAATTTAATTGCTGGCAAGTAAAATAGTTACAGATGATATTAGTGAAGCCAACTAATTTTATAAGAGATATATAGAAGCGAAGCAAACTGACATATATAAAAGCGAAGTAAAGCTTGCTGACATGGAAGTGAAGTGAAGACAACTAATTTTAAAAGAGATGTACAGAAGCGAAGCGAAGCCAACTGACTTGTAAAAGAGATTTATGAAAGCGAAACGAAGACAACTAATTTTAAAGAGATATATTTATATTTATTTCAGTATAGACGTGGATGTGATCATGCAATATCTGCATGAAGCATTCTCATTGGTTGGTTCACTGTATATCCCTGCAAAAAAAAACATTTTTTACTAGCAAAATCTACTAATATTGATTAGAGAATTTAGAGTTTGGTATGTAAAATATGCACCTTTGTGCAGCGCATCTTTTGGTGGTCTCCAATTTTTGATATCTTCAAAACTCAGTGAGTAGCTTTCAAATTTGACTGATTTTTGGCCAAAACACAGGCTTTTTTGATCAGTGCTCAATAAATTTTAGAGCTATTAAAAATCCGAGACTGCCAAAAGATGTACCATGCGAAGCTGCATATTTTACATACCAAACTAAAAAATCGTCGATTTTTGATGGGGTAAGGTTGTTGCCACACAGACCTAACACTTGGCACAATAGATACATTGTGGCTGATATACAGTAGCAGATACACAGTGATGAGATATACGGTGCTAGATCCAAATAACCACAGTAAAACTGCCTCTGGGCCTCGGCATTAGTGTTAGCAACGGTTCCGGGTTACCTGGCCGCGGTCCGGTTCTGGAACCGCCAAGCAACCCAACCGCCCCATGAAAAGCGGTTCCAATCCGGAACCGAACCGAAACCCACCGGGTTTTGGCCGAGTTTTAGGTGCAGCAAAGCCTCATTTTTGATCGACCCCCCAAATCCCATATTTCTACTGCAATTAAATAATTGAGTTCTGATTGGATCGTGACATGTTATATACGTAGATTATGCAGTTTTTAATGCTCTTTCACCTTCCGCTCTCTTATTTACGATCCGATCAATATTCGTTAAGTCGCTATAAAATAACGCCGAAAATCACGCCAAAATCGAGTGTTTTCTGCAGCAACTCAACCAATATTGATCGGATCGCAAATCGGGAAGCAGGAGGTAAAAGAGCATCAAAAACTGCATAGTCTACGTATATAACATGTCACGATCCAATCAGAACCCAATTGCTTAATTGGAGTGATAGATTTGAAGGTGGAACCGGCCAAAAACCCATGGTTTTAGGTGCGGTTCAGTTTTTTGATGGGGTAAAACCCGTTGCAATGGTTCCAGTTCGGTTCCCACCTGGAACCGGAACCGAACCCGTAATTTGGAACTGTTGCTAACACTACTCGGCATTCTCATTGGTTGACTTGCAGTAGATCCCTGCAAAAAGTACACCTGTGAAATCCAAACATTGAAGCCCAATTAAATTTGCAAGTTTTGTTCCAATCACAGGGCAGTCTATATGTCAAATTTGCAAAATTTGTCCCTCTTTTACCTCTCAGTGTTGGATTTACAATATCTTTAATATCAAAAGAGCAGCTTTAAAAAAATAATCAATAACTACCAAAATTCAATGACTTTCTACAACCATTCTGAAGATATTGTAAATTGGATATTGTGAGGTGAAAGAGGAACTAATTGTTTATGTTTCATGTATACACTGCTTTGTGATCAAAGTAAAACTCACAGACTTTATCGAAAACTGGAGAATTATACTGTACTGGTGGCAACACAGTGGTACTTAATATCAAGTGGTAAATACACAACTATACTAAGTAGCTAATAGATATATGGTGATAAATACACGGCAGTTGATGCACAGCAGAGTGGTGAAACCCTGCCACTCTTGGAAGGGAAACAAACAGCAGTAAACACACTATGGTAGATACAGTGTTTAGACATACAGCTTCAGACACTGCAGTACATACTCCCAGTGATATCCTCACAACTATATAGATACAGTAATAGATATATAGTGGTGGATGTACAGCAGAGTGGTGGACACCGTAATGGTCTATACACAGCGGTAGGCACATCGCCTTAAGGCGGCGAAGCCGCCTCCGTGCCTTGTAGAAGTAAAGCAAATTGACTTGTAAAAGAGATTTATCAAAGCGAAGCAAAGCTTACTGACATAGAAGTGAAGGGAAGGCAACTAATTTTAAAAGAGATGTTCTGAAGTGAATCAAAGCCAACTAACTTGTAAAAGAGATTTAATTTGTATATTTTTGCTTGTCCCATTCATGGAACCGCCCTGTCCATGGATGGGCGGCTGCCGCGGGTGGGTCGCAACAGATCGAGTCGATCGCGAATCGGTTTCTGTAATTCTATAAACAAGAATAAATGGTGCACTCTAAATGTACCTCTTATCTACGTTTACTCTATATGGTACTAGACTGAGTACTTAAGTAGTTGACATTTCATACTTTGTGATTCATCCATTGGCCATATTTCACCGACTGTGGGGGAGAAAGTGGCAAGCGTTAATAAAGCATATGCCGTACAACTTCCAGCCCTTCTCTTGCGCAATTGCTGCATACACCTATTCAAACCGGACCCACGGTCATGATCCAGGTTGATCAACTGGTAATTATGTTGACCGGTTGTGTAGTCGCTTTCTCTGAGTTGGAGGTGGAGATCGAAGGCCTCGAGAAGACGGATGAGATAAGACTGTGGGACCGGGTAAAGTGGAGTCTGAAGGAAAGCTCCTTGTAAGGAATTGTTGAAAAGCTCGCAATGTATAAGATGAGTTGAACTTGACGTTAACAGTACTTCTGTGGTAAAACTAATCCGTCATTCAGTTGATCTGTCCCAAAACTGACAAGGAAAAACTATTCACATTCTCAGGCAACGGTGGCGGTGGACGAAATGCGTACTCAAGTTGAGAATTAGTGGAGACTAGCGAGCATCTATTAAAAACCATTCAAGAGGCGAATACTGACGAGGAGTTTGGAGGTGGGGTGAGAGTGAGGATAAGATGGATTACAACCAGCTAGAAGAACTTTCGGATTCCCATTATATCCAGCACCTCGAAAACCCAGAGGTAGCGGTGTCTCCTCCGTATGAAGAAATTAGAACGTCGCTACCACATGAGAGCACACCAATCGGCGGGTTTACTCACTTCAAATTTGAAGAAATATTATTTAAGACACGAGTCTACTCCCGCGCAGCAAGACAATTGACAACGGACTCGTTTGTCAGCCTCCACACATTCGGATCGCACTGGTCGCAAGTTACTGGTCTCTCCTTGGCCGAGATTTCCGACATATCGGTCCTTTTACTTCCAATCTGTGGCAGCAATCTTTCTCGTGGGCTGATATTCGACCGCAGGGACGATGTGTTCATTTGCGACACTGCCAGCAACATTATGGGGCCCGCTGAAGCACAGTATTCGTAATCACAAAGCCAGGCCTCCCCGCGCTTGTCCGTCGGTGGCCGCCCTACTGTGACCACCCGTGTCTCGGTTAGAGAAATGATTGGTTCATTCTTTACACGCCCCAGCACAGCTATGTCGTCATCCTGGGTCGAGGAATTGGCCAAGTACTTCCACCAATCCAAGAGGCCTGTCGTCAGTAGGAACTGGAAGTCTTCGAGGGTGCCCCGGGTCGTTAGTATCATGAACCCATGCTTCAGGTGTTGCAAATTAGACTATCTACCGCTTCATGAGCTCAGCCAAACTGATGGCGCAGTGAGGGAATGTTACGGAGGAGGGGGATGATACCGAGCAGAAGTGGATACGCGGGTTTGCCCAGGCGGCGTCAAGAGGATCCACAGGACCAATGGAATATATATCCTGGATAGACTTCCGTCTCGACAATTGACCTCGCAATCCTTGTACGCCGGCGCCCTAGCACAGCTATGTCGTCATCCACCACGGACTCCGGGCCCGGGAATGGCTGAGTATTTCGACGTACTCGAGGGGCCTCATTATACGACATTTCGACTGGGAGGATTAGAGGATCGTAAGAAGGTTCATGGAGGAGGGGATTACGTGCTTGCTAGATCCATAGACTAGGTACCTGTACCAGACATCAATTGAACCTCTTCCGATTTCCCATTATCATACATCAGACCTGTCGGTTCACACTGTCCTGACATCTACTCGAATACTACTACAACCACCCGCCCAACTGGGGGATTTGTAGCTCAACATGAAGAAACGATGACCATGATGGCAATGCCAAAGTCGCGGGGACTAATCCGTACCAAACTGGCGATCGTAGGAGAATCGGGAGTGGGAAAGTCAGAACTCTTGGTTGGCCACTTTCTACCTAAGATACGACAGTCCACGACGTTATGATGCAGACATATGCATGTTAAAATTGGCTACGCTATTGAGCTTCAAATCACTGACACTTGCAGTTTGGATGGTTATTTCAATGAATTGACAAGCTTTGGTACACAGATGTTTTTGTTGGTGTACTGTACGAAATAAGGTATTACGTGGATAATTGGGATAATGCCATGAATTGGATTAAACGGATTATGGAGGCAAGGGAAAGTAGGCACGATCGTAATCCCTACAGTTTACTTATCTTCGAGAACCGTCATGACTTGGAATTGCAGGGCAAGAGTACCATGGAGTGGTACCGTCAGTGGACAGAGAGCTAGGGATACGATTTTATTGTAGGGGACAGCCGTGATACCGCCATATCGGACAAACAGTTTCGCCATCTTGTGCATAGGAGACTATCTAATTTGAAAACGGAGAGAAATATGAGAAGGTGATGGAGGAAGAACTGAGAGTGTTGCGTAATGAAGTCGTAATCGAGATTAAGAATTCAACAGCAAAGTTAAGAAATGATTACCATTTCAAATACGTAAAGTACTATACCGAGTTGCGAAGTTTATAGAGGCGTCTCACCGTGACGCTGCGTATTTTAATTCGAGTTCCCGTGACACGATTTGGCCTCTGATTGAGGTACTTGTGCCATGAATTTTTGATGCAGAACGCACGAGCGCATGAATATGATTCGCTTCAAGTGTTCGACAAATAATATAAGCCCGCTTCGAATCTCAAGACCATTGATTTTTCGGTAATCGACCCTAATAAAGCTTACAAAAGGATGAAGTTCTAGTTTCTTCCACATTTGAACTTCATTCAAGATACATGAAATACTGTACCGGACACAGTGATTCGGAAGCTCGTGGCTGCTGACAGGTATTTTCCAGTCGGACAGCTGTGACTGACAAACTTTTGGGAATGGGACGTGGTAATTTCGAAGTTGCTGTGTCAGTGCTAGTGGGATGGATGGCGAACAGCAACTTGAATGGCGGGGGTTGAAAAGCGTAGCTAGAACCGGGGGGTGAAAGGTGGACCGGCTGGAAGAAATAGCAATACCTGTACCCTTCTGCTTTTTTAGAGAGATTGGAACACCATGGCCTTGCAGTGCTGACGGTGTAAGTTAATTTAGGCGGATGGGGAGAAGGAGATCAGGAAGTACGACTTGGATGCAGCCTGGCTGTGGAGGTACTTAGGATTAGGATATGTCATGGCCGCAAGCGGCCGAATACAATATGATTACAAACAAACAAAAGCAGTGCTGACGGATTTTACTCATGGGACGAGGGCTTCCTGACGCTGACAAGCACATATAATCGGCCGGACGGACATCTCCCTCTGACTGCTGACGTCCGAACCACTGTGTCCGGTACAGTATTAACAGTATTGAAAGTACGAGTATGTACCGACTGGGGGGAAGGAGATTAGGAAGTACGACTTGGAAGCAGGGAAGGCTGGGGTGCTGAGGCCTTGTGCCCGGCCTTGGTTGGAACTGTGGAAGTGCTTAGGATTAGGATTATGCCATGGCCGCAAGCGGCCGAATGCAATATGATTACAAACAAACAAACGAGTATGTGCCGTCAAACCATCACATTGATGCCCAAGGCTGAAACAAGTAGAGTAGAAGACGTAAAGTACATACTCGAGTAGAGAATAGCGCTTCTTCCCGTGCCAGACATGCGACATGAACATAAATTAAAGTCGGCTATCAGACGCGACCTAGCACTAGTCATATTTTGAAGTAAGTATTGGGCCACTAGAAACCATTGCCCTCTATGACTGTTCCTGTGGTTTGTAGTCGCAGTGGTATATCGTGTCTCTGGATTCCCTCGATTCGCATTGCATCGGAATATAGACTATCGCCGGATGCTGTGATATCCGTTACGTGCTGTGCATACTAAAAACACCAGCCTCGCAGTTTGTAACCTAAAGTGTTGGCTGGTCATGATATCGATAATATACTTGATACAGGGGAAAGCACGGCATGCAAGCACCGCCGCCCACGTATTTTTTTTGGTGACTCTAGCAGTGGAGAGGCACTTCAGAAGTGCAATATACATTCCTATACTTTTCCCCTTGTACTCTATACACCGATATACTCAGGGCAAAACCAGATAGACGCCAAAATTCACCCGAACCAACAACTTTAAGATTGAGAGTGTCTATATTCGAGTATTCCAGCCGCTCAGAAAATGCTCGTAGTTTTCTTCCCATGCGGGTGCGTGCATTACAGAGACAATCAACATGAATGGATAGAACGTAACGGAACCTCGAAAAAGAAATATCCGAGAATATGATTTGACGGCCGCCGGCTGTTGCCTAACCGACCGAGCGGATATGGAAAACCGGCGAAGCATCTGCACATATCACGGCTAGGGATGCCGGTAATGTGATCAAGCGGCAAACACAAGAAATAAAATAAATGTGCTGCGTTGGCCATTTGCGGGTTCCTTTCGCGCACACTCTCCAAACCTCCTTCTAGTACCTTATTTACACTTTAGTGAGCTCGATATCATCAAATTTTTTGAGAACGAAGGCCCAGTTCTCGTATTTCCCCACTTTCTCTTTATTCAATCTTCGCGATGGTTCCCAAACCAAAACGAAATAACGCACAGCATCAACCCCTCACCACCGTCCTCCGAAACATAATCCGAGAGTATCCTCCAGGTGGTGGTGTACTTCGGGAGCTGTGTCAAAAGTAATACAGTTACCTCAAAACTTCCGATCGAATAATCGACTAATGGTTGGAATTAAAACAGTGCAGATGACAGTGGCGCGACAACGATTGAATTTGTTCTTGATCAGAACCAACATCCGACTGACAATTTGCTTCATGACCGACTGGCGGAGTATCAGGGGCCGTCCTTGCTTGCCTACAATGACAGGCCCTTCTCTGAGACTGATTTCCTCTCGCTGAGTCGGATTGGAGATTCAGAAAAGGCACATGATGAAAGCAGTACCGGAAAGTTCGGAAGAGGCTTCAACAGTGTACGTATTGGTGATCGGAGATGGATGGAGAGTTTTACATTGAATACCCACCATCTAACAATACAAAGGTTTACAACTGGACAGACGGTCCAACGATTCTTAGCGGGAATTCCCTTTTGCTACTGGATCCTCATCATTATTGGTCACTAGATGTTCATCAACCTGGTGGGCCTCTGTATGACTTCGTTGCAGATTACGCGGATTCTGCGATGGCCAATCAGCTTTCCCCGTTCAAGAGACATGTCCTCAACTTCTCTCAATCGTTTGACGGCACCGTTATTCGCCTCCCACTTCGAACTGCAGAACAAGCCTCAAAAAGCGAAATAATTCAGAGGCGTGACAGGAAACCAACAACCGCGGATGATATCAAGGAAGCATTCATGTCATATGCTACTGAGATGTCGGAGTCTCTGCTTTTTCTCAAGCATATATCTTCCATCACTTTGAAGATTGGGGATACGGTATTTGCAAAAGCCGTTGGGAGGAAGTTTCACGGTGCGAAAGATCTCACAAACACATTCTCTATTGAGGAGCCTTATTCGGAGGTGCTTATACGAGGAGACAAACCACACAAAGACGAACAGTTTATGATGGAGATTTCTTTCCAGAAGCAAGGAGCTTTGCACATCTCCAGATACGCAATAACTCATCACATGCGACACAAAGTTGAAAACCCAGATCTACAAAGGTGGGCTCGGAGTTACAAGCTATTCCCTTGGACCGCCGTTGCGTTCCCGCTATCATATGTATGTTGCCGACTGGTACTGTATATCTAGAGATTTTTTGAAGGTCACTGACGAAGATCGCAGAGCCACGAATTTCGAGGACGGCTTTTCAGCACTTTGCCACTTCCTCAAAAAATCCAACACCCGGCTCACATCCATGCGATGTTTTCGATAACCCCCGACCGACAGTCGATCCATAGCGCAAGTGATTCGACGATTAGCGAAAGTGCCGAGGCAAAGAAAGGGGCCCTCTGGAACAAATGGATCTTTCAAGAATTGGTAGTTCATGCCTGGGTAGCAAACCTACAGTTCATAAACGACTTGGCGGTCAAGACCGACAGTGGGATGAGCAAGTGGTTACATTGGCCGGCTGGGAAGCAAGAACACGGCGAGACTGGTATTCCCGGAACGGAAATTTTGGGTGTTGTGTTCAAAAACATCGTTGCTCAGAAGCGAGGGCTGCTGCCTACAATATGTGACACTATGGCACGTGGTTCTGATGCTATCTTCGCGAGTGAATTAGAAGAATCATTGAGAAATGCACTTCGAAAGACACATATAGAGGTGATATGCCCTCCGAATGATAGGTTGTACGAGCTCGCCCGGATTCCACCGCAGAATGTTGGAGTCAGACATATATCACCTGCCGTTATTCGGTCCGAACTGACGGTTCTGTCAAAAGACCTTGGATTGGGCTCTTTGGATGTTGCTTCTCGTTCTGTTCTTCTCGACTATATCCTTTCGGATAATACATTTCAAAGTATCGGAAAGTGTCAGGCCCCCCTGCTGCCAATCATGGATGGTACCTATCGCAGTTTTACATGTTCGGGCGTCCGTTACAGGTTCAGCCAAAAGGATGAAATTCAGATTTTCGAGGATTGCAAGGCCTATTTGATTGATAGATCGAAGCTTTCAGACCAAGCATTGCATATCTTTGCCACTGGTATCAAAGATCTCGAGAAGTATACAAGTATTTCGCCCTGGAGCTTGAGTGGCGCATCCTGGTATTGCAAAGAGTATGTTTTCAAGGACGAAATTTCTCGAAAAGTCTCCGATGACACCATTTATCGACCAGATTTATCAGTGGAATGGATGGACCGTTTCTGGAGCTGGGCTATATTGAAGCATCGCCAACAGGTGGTGACTGGTCTGACAGGTCTTTGGCTTTTGCCGCTGGCTGGACAGCGTTACTACAAAATAGGATCTGCTTCCAAAGCTCTGGGCGTTTTTGGATCTAGTCGTGCGGCGGAGGTTTTGCGGGGAATCTTGGAAACATCGCCGGAGGCATCCAGGCGCTACCCTGTATTCACCGGACACGAGATGTCTCTTTCAACTGCTAATTCCTTTCAAGGCATGGGTATCATTATGAACTGTGGTAGTTTCGAGGAACTCGTCAAATGGCTGGCCTTGTTTCCGGGGTTCCTCAGTGCGCTTGGAAATGAGGAGAGGACTGGAATTGTGAATTGTCTAGGCAATTTAGCAGGACAAGGACTGCCGCTATCTGTCAAAAAGCGGGTAGCACCATTGCTACGGAAGTTACCTTTGTTTCGCGATGCATTCGGTGCGCACGCTGGCTCGGAATGGTAAGAAACCCTTGCTTTACTGGTTGTATAACCACTAACAGTGTTGTAGCACATGGATAAGCCTAGACAACCCTAGAATTCACTATGTTGTGATACCAGATGAAAACACACTTTTAGATCTATGCCGGCCTCGGACAACTTTTATCTGTGTTGGTGATCCAGCGGCTGTTTCTCTTCTGCATACCTTCAAACTTGCCGATATACCGCTGAACAGCGATTTGCTTGAGAAATATGTCATTCCAGCAATGTCTGACCTAGGGGATAAGATGAAGACTGCTTTGTCGAGATATGTTTTACAGCCACACAATGCTTTGGATTTGAGCCAAAAATCTCAAGAAATCTTGAAGTTGCTGCAGTTTGTCCCGGTTCATGGCAAAGTATCAGTGCTGAAATCTCCATCGGAATTAGTGGATCCCAAATCAGACACAGCCAAGTTATACTTTGAGGATGAGTCTATTTTCCCCGACAACGATTATCTGGAGGAATTTCAAGATGGTTTGGAGAGGCTTGGCATGATCACATCAATTACGGAATCGGTTATCCTAAATAGGCTTGAAACATACAGCAAGCTTCCTTTACAGATTGATAAAATATCGGAGATGCTTCAGCATCTCTTTGTTGCTGCACCAAAGCCTCCTGTACTTGAGCCCCGATATGTCGAACTCAAATGGGTACCTGCTTCAATGATCACGAGTGGTGTCATGACTCTCTGCAGCCCATGCGATTGCCGAAATAGCAGTCAGAAAGCACGCGTAAAGTATTCAATGCCACTAACTGAACTTGAAGTAGGACCATGGTGGAGTAAACAGCTCGGATGGGATCGCACCCCCGCTGTACATCATATTTTGAAGCAATTAGACGAGGCTATCAACCATCAGGATAACGAAGTGATCACTGCCCTCTTGGACTCTGGTTGGCTGTATATAGACGCTATTGCCAACCAACTCGAAAATAAGGCTTGGATTCCTGGAGTTTCGGGTGGGTATCATCGACATTCAGAAATTTTCTTACGCAACGCACGATTCCATCCATACATCGACAACATAAGTCCCCAAGTGGTCAAATACTTCCGCCGTACTCATACACTTGCCCCGGGTAAACTAAAACAATCGCCATCAGCCAACAAGGTATTAATGTTTAGAGCTTATCGAATGTAAGTGTATAGACTTTGCTAACACCGTGCAGCTTAGAGAAATACAAAATATAATAGCCAGGAAGGGCAAACTATCAGACAACGACTTGACGGTATTTTTGTCTCTTCTGGAAGCACTTCCCGCCTACGGCACAAAGATAGACCCCAAGCAATGGAAGGCGCCAGATATCGAAGGAGTATTGTATGATTTGGCCGACCTAACGGCAGGCGATGCTTTACACGATGGCCAAGAAAAGGCTGTAACAAACTTGAAGTTTCTCCATCCCAATGTATCCCTGAGCACGATCAAAGCTTTGCGGATCCCTACTATCCAAGAGCGCTTCCTTGATCAGAGAGCGGGGGCGGAATTTGGCCTGGACTTTGCACAGCATGAAGACCCCGTGACAGCGATTTCTGATACACTACAGCGATACCCGTTTGAGAGCACCTTCAATGAATACCTGGCAAATGCTGAGGACTCTGGTAGTGCCCAGAAAATCCGGTGGGTCGTTGACAGGACCGAAAACTATCCAAATGACGATAAGAACTTGATCACGCCTGCATTGCGGGAGTGTGCCGGAGCGGGTCTTGTGTGTTACAACAATGGTGGTCTGTAACTAAACCATAACCCATGTATGGCTACTAAGACTAACTGACAACTCAATCACAGTCTTCTCGGAGAAGGACTTTGAAGCAGTTGTGAAGATCGGCGTCAACAGACGCGATAATCCACTCAAAATTGGCAGATTCGGCCGTGGATCATTGACAATGTTGTCTTCTCGTCATTTAGCTGCTATCATCACTAATTCATTGCAGGTATCACTGGACTTGTACGCCTTGCTTTGTGTCAGGCAAATATTTCGTTATCTTTGAGTAAGTGCGCCCGATATCTATAGCCGTCCGAGTCAAGAACTGAGAAAATACAGTCCCGAGCAAACACGGCTGCCAAACAGTTCCGCAACCGGGAAACCGCGAAGAGGGATGCGTTTACTAATTAGCGTCGTACGCCATGGGTGTAAGTTGCGGTTCTCTATTGCCTACCGCGGTGATTCTCACAGATGTTCAGGGCCGGATCAACTTAGACCCTTTGAAGGATTGTTTGGATTCGATGAACATACAACTGAATTTAACGGCACCATGTTTCGGTTCCCAATTATGCAATCCCGAGCCAAAAGCAGTTTATATTCCGGTGGGTTATTTCCTCTAGCTGTCAGGTGCGATCCAGTCGACAGGGCGGTTCGCGATTACTACAAAAATGCCAGCATCTCGTTGTTGTTCTTGAAAAATATCGAATCGATTGAAGCCTACGAGCGATGTTCGAAATCTGCCGGTCCAACAAAGTTGTGGGGAGTTTCCGCCGCCTATCGCAAGCCAATCAGTACTGTGCCAGGTTTAACACAGTTGAAGGTGTATTGTGAACTTGAGGGGCAGCATGAATATCCAGAAAAAATCCAGAAAACCAAATGGTTGGTGCTTCGATCGGCGATAACAGTTTCAGACACTCCAGAATCGATACAGGCAACATGCGTAAGGCATAAGTTACAGCCAAGGTGTGCGATCGCAGCGCAAATTTCAAAGATAAGGCCAGCTCATACAGGACGGCTATTCCTGGACTTGCCTACCCTCACAAATCTTGAGATGCCAGTACATATTTCAGCGGTAAGAAACTGTTCCAACTATCATTTTTAGGGTTGTAGTAACCTTTATTGCGTGCAAAGGACTTGGCAGTCAATAGCGATAGACAAATTAGCCACATCCACGACTCAGATGGCGGAGACTGGAATGGCTGGCTTCTGAAATCTGAGCTCCCTGCACTTTACATTTCGCTGCTTGAGACCATCACCCGCACTCGAGTCCCTGGTTGTTCTGTATACGATTATTGGCCCCGATATTCAAACCGAGGCGCTAGCGATATAAGCTCTCTACTGAGAACGAAGTTTTGGCAGAACATTGTCGAATTCGACTGTCCCGCGAAGATCTTCCCTGTTCAAAACAGCATCGCTGCAAACCCCCAAGCCATTACTGCGGTGGAGGAGGAATATGTATCATATCGCGAGGCTCGTTTTAACCTTCTGGAGTCGGATCATCAAACTTTGTGCAATGGTTTTCTTCCAAAACTGGATCTCGGTGAATGGAAACTGGTGCAACCATTCAATGAGGCCCGGAAGGGTCTTCAAAAGCTACAATGGGCAAAAAAACAACCTATCAATTACATATCTCCATCATTTCTTGCTACGCTCTTCAAATTGCAAAGCAACGCCAATGTTCTCTTAGAATGCTGGAAGTCGGACTACCGCTCTGATATTGGCTTCATCAACCGACTCCTGAAATTAATCCTAACGGAGGCAACGCCTGACATGCTAATGGGTTGCAAGGTTTTGCCTCTAGGGGACAATTCTCTTGGATGCCTCCAGGTGAATTCGTATGGTGGTCCGAAATTTCTTGTTCTTCCCTTTGGCAGCCTTATTGAAAATACTGTATTCCAAGAAGTGCCAAACGCACTTGTCCATCCGGCACTCGATTCTGGGGTTCTGTCAAAGTTGGTTTCTGGTAATCAACTGAATATTTCCAATTTCTCGTCTGCGGATTTGCTGGGATTGTTTGAAGAGTTCAGCGGGAAACCCCAGCATATTATGAAGTTGTTCTTGGAAGGCGTATGGAACTGGTACAATCAGATGCAAGCCCAGAGCGATGAAGCACAAAAAGCGCTGATAGTGTTAACCGACTTGAACTGCCTAATAGCTAATAAACCGGGCGCTATATCAGAGTACTGCTTCCATTCACTGCGCAGCTTTCAAAGTTTCGAGACTCCAGCCATTTTAGATCCATTGGAATTTCCCTTCCAAATGAGAGATGATTGGGATCTCCAGGACTTACGGACCGTACTTCAGTCCTTCGAAGGGGACGGGCTGTTGCTTATTGACTATAAAGCTTTTCCGTGGAACTTGCGTTCCCAGGAGGGCTTGGAAAGCGGTATAGGGATTTACCGGTTCCTCCGGTGCATTGAGACTATGGCTTTGAGAAAACAACAATCTGTGGAAGCATTCATTAGGTCTAAGTTTCACGCAAATCGCAAGTACCCGGAGGTTAGTAGCACCCTTCTGGCAGCGCTTTCTGACTGTAACACGAGACTGAAATAAATATATCAGATACTAGGGAAGGTCGTTCGATACTCATCCTGGAGCGACATCTACTTTTGTAAGGACGATATCAGAAGGATTCTCAAGCAGCTCCCGATACTTCCCGGGGGTCAGAAAAAGCGTCGTCAATGGCTAGCTGGCAGCTCTGCACTTCGAGCTCCGGTAGCCCGAAATCACCTCCAGCTAGAGTATCTGTCGTCAGCGTCTAATTTCGTGGATATTGAATGGGCCGCAACCCCCGTCAATGATCTGGATCTTGTATTCTTACAATTGGCACCAATTTCAATATCTACCTTTCTTAAGGAACACGCTTCTGTGAAACTGAATACCAAGTTACTTGTCGATGATTTGGATCGTTACATCAAGATATTGGAATGGCTCGAGAAGGAGTTTCCGGATTCCATGCACCGATCCCCAGTTGCATTGGACGGAAGTCTAACCTTTCGTATGGCAAGCTCACTGTATGACCACAACAACGAAGTATTCGAAGCAGCTTTTCACTCCCAGGCTAGTGTGAAGTTTGTACATCAAAGACTTCGGCATATTGAGTGGACTGATACGATCAAAGTTATCAACAACCCAAAAATTTACCTTGAGTGTGTCGCCGCGCTGCAGCAAACCAACCTCGATCCAGGAGAGGTCACCAAGAAAGCCAAGCATGTGACCGACTTCTTGCGGTGGGATACACCACAGCTAATGAAGGTCTGTGAAGATGGCGTGGTACAACGTTTGGATAGCGTTCAGTTTATTCCCGCTCTACACGTTCATCCCATTGGTACAGAGCGCAATACCGTAATGCGTCGCCTAATTCCCAAAGGTCGTCTCATCTCCTTGTCTGAGGGAGTGCTCCAAAAATTCGAGGATGTATGTTGGAGCCAGAAACCATTTTTCGACCAACAACTCAGTAGTTACGTTTTGTCCAACATGCCTAATCAAGGACGGCCTTCGGCAGAGGACGTTGTCAATCACCTGGTGTACCTCTCGCAGAGACGAGAATACATCCACGTTGATGAAATCCCTGAATTCATACAGAGTGCGACGGCGTGTTACAGGTATCTACAGGATTTGAGGTTACGGTCGACTCTGAACGTTCCTCAAGATGAAGAAATATGGTTCAATACCAACGACGAATCCCCTAGGCCTGATAGAGACGATTTCTTAGCATCTTGGGTATCCACAAGGAACCTCTGCCTTGGATTAGACTACGATTCACATCCGCTTAGAATTCCACGCTCTTCCTTGCAAAATTATATCGGGCTTCTCAAGACCTGCAACGTACGAAAAATTCGTGGTCCCAGGGCTCAACTACTTCCCCCCACGGATGGCGCCAAGCATTCCGACATAGTCCTCTCCCAGTTCCGACTTTTCCGTCTGGAAGAAAAATTTACCGATTTCACAATCATTGTTCAAGGTACCAATCTCAAAGTTCACAAGACAGTTCTCTGTGCCACTTCGGACTACTTCCAGACCATGTTTTCCATGGCCGGCCAGCTGAGCGAGGCGACTCAAGGAAGGGTCTGTTGGACCGATATCAGTCTGGAGGCGGCAACGCGAGTTATCGATTTCTTTTACACCGGGGATTTGACGCCCGTCAAGCATTCACATGACCCTACCGATGAAATCGAATTGTTACTTGAACTTTTAATGGCATCAGACCGTTACATGCTTCCCGCCCTTAAAGAAAAGGTTGAGCGTGCTTTGTGGTCGAACCGATATATTCGTCCGGAATCGGTGATGACGATCTTGAAATGTGCAACTGATTACAGTGCACCGGAATTGAAAAAGACTTGTGAGGAGTACTTGGTAGATAATAGTGATATTATTCAACGTGAATCTTAGGTGGTGAGTCTACGTTTCTTAATAGTTAACCGTGACTGACAATACCCCAAAGATAGCGCAGTCCAATTGATAGTTCTGGGGAGTTTTCTTTCCATTTTGTTTTGCTTTCACGATGAGTTCGGAAGTTGGTATCGGGTGGTATGGAAGAGTACCGGTTCTTCTACGAGAGGCTGATTAGCGAATTTCTTTGTATCCTTATATCCGTAGCTAAAGTCTGTTTTGGTCCAATGTAACAAAACTACGCTGTTGTTTTTAAGGGAGAAATTGCCGATTGTGCAGCTTTGTTACCATTGGAGAAAGACATTCAATAGGATATGGAAAAAAAATACGACGATAGCCAATATGTACAAAAGAGGGGGGAATATACCGTCGCTTTCCATCAATATCTAGATATGTGGGATTTTATATGCCCAATCCACCGTTTTGTAGGCATCCGCAGGAAGGGCTCGCATGCTAAGAAAGCTCTCAGAAATAAGATCTATCCGTGTAGCGATAAATATAGAGCCACTAGTAAGACCGATGACGCTATAGAAGGTTCGTTCAAATTTCCCTGTCGAGAAGTTGCAGAAGTCGATTGCAATGATAGGAATAATGCCGACTGAACCTGCGCACACGGACAGGCACCACAACCGTTCCTCGACAGCCGTTGGAAAAGGAGCACTCCATTTGAAAGCATGCATTCCTCCGTAGAATAAACCAGAAAGCATGAGAAAGACCAATAATCCCACCCGGTGCCTCTCTTTCTAGTACGGTAATCCTAGTCTGTCTCTGCGTATATAATGAAGCGTGTATCGAAGTAATTTTTGGATAGGAAGACTGGTTATTGTCCAGATAAAGGGATATATGAAAATAACAAACCTTATGATGATCTGCATCAAGAATACGACGAGGCAGACGGGGAGGGCTACAATAAGGAATATGGCAGCGAACACGGGGTTGACCGTCCATGAAACAGCAATATCGCGGGATTGTGAATGTGTTGAGTAATATTGCAACTCCTCACCGGACTCCAATGCGGACTTCCTTCTCGAGCTAAGTGATTTCATCACTTTGATACCAAGGAATCCCTCTACCTCCGACTTCCCGATATTCAGTACTGACCTCTCAAAACTGAGGGTTGCCTCGGATGTTGGCCGGTCGCTCAGTTTGAAATCGGAAGACACCTCCAGGAAAATATCTGTATTTTCATCTGTGGGCGAGAACATGCCCGGAATCCAGGTAATCTGGTCTTCAAGCAAACTGCTACAGACTACACTCTTCAGTAGGTCCCATATACGCAGTTTTCGAGCGGGTGACGGAGTTAGTCTTGATGGGATCTGTGTTCGAAGGATTAATGCTGCCATGAGCGCTGCGTCAATGACTCGGACGAACCTGTTGTCCGAATAATTTTCACTAGTCATGTCGGTCGCGATATTATTCTTTGTGAATAGTAGCAACTCTCTGATTCGGTCACATTTAGTCTACTAGCTGAATCAAAAGGGAACGCGTCAGAAAGTGGTATAACTGTTTCTTTCACAAATGTGATCCACTCCTGAGCTCTAGCCGCGGCAAATTGGAAGTCATCAAATACCACACTTTCGAGATAGCCATATATCTTTCCTGGTTCGAGAGACGCAATCACAGAGCTATCGACCGCGAGTGATAATGTTGAGTTAAATTCATCTGCGAGGAATTGACAAAAAGGGACACCATTCTGGGTATGGTTGTAGGGCTCGCCACTGTGATGAACACCAGCTTGGACAGCTGCCAAAAACAGGGTCTCGAGGACTTCCAGTTCGTGTCCAATTGAAATCAAGGTGTTGCTGTATTCAGACCTGGCACCGTTCCAAACGGTTGACACGATTTCGGCCGCTCTTTGTACTCTCGACTCCTTATCCCCAGCTGTCTCGTTTCTTGTTCTATTCACCCTCTCTATCATCTCCGTAATCGCTTTCTCTTCTTCCTCTGCCTCTGCGTTCATCTCCCACGCCTCCATCTCCTCCTTTTCCGCCGTCGCCTTCTTATCCCTCTCTGCCTTCTCTGCCTTCTTCGCCCTCGGGTTATTTTCCCTTCTTGCTGCCTTCGTTTCATGTTATGCCTCTGCTTTCTTTTCTTTTGCTTCCCTCATCTTCATTTCCGCCCTCGCCATCTTTTCTTTTGCTGCTCTCATCTCCTTCACGGCTTCCAATATCTTATCCCTCAGCGCTTTCTCGTTATCGTCGGCCCCTTCCCCCTTTTCCGCCCTCGCTTTCTTCTCCTTCGCCAACTCCTTTTCCTGCTTGGCCTACAATATTCTATCCTTTTCTTCCTTGGTCTGCTTCTCGGCCTCCAAATGCTTTTCTTGCGCCTTCCTTTCCTTTGTTCCGCCGTTGTAATCTTCTCCCTCAGCTTCGTCGCTTTCTTTTCAGCCACTGTCGCCTTCCTTCTCGCATCTCGCAGTTCATAGTCTGCCTGCGCCTTCTTAGCCCTCATCTCATTCTCCTTCTTCTCGGCCCTCGAGTCCTTAGCATTTTTAGCTCTTTCTAGCTTCGTCCTAACGCGGAGGATAGCACACGCCTCGTATAGGGCTCTGTGTAAGCTCTTCGGGAATTCTGCTAGATCATGACCGCCCAAAACCACAGGCAAAGTATTCTCTTGAATATGAATAAGTGCTTCTTTCAATATTCCGATTTCCACGGATGAAGTTACCATATTTTATGGCGTCGTTATATCATCTATGATTGAGGGCTAGCTAAAATCAAGCGGTTTCTCCCACCATAGTGCATACATAACCACAGCATTCCCGACATGTAAAACAGTGTTGAGTTCAAGGAAGGTAATCGGAAGTTTCTGGAAGTGTCGTGCAGAGCACTGAAGAATCATCCACCTAGCCTATGTGTTCATCTGTTAAGTTTCTACTCTGTAAGTAGCTTTGAAAGCAATTTCGTCATACCTGAAAGCATGTCAGCAGCTTTGCAACCTGGTCAGCCTTGCTTTTGTCGTCAATCCATGTCATGGGATACTGTCGTATTCTTTCCATGATTGTAGGCATCACAAGCATATTCATTTCCACCCCCCCATCAAGCTGTAAAAAGCTTTCTTTATGCTGATTTTCGGGTCGTGTATGGGGTATCGTTGGCCATACTTGGGATCTCGCTGCGGTCCACTTCCGTTTACAAAGTTGCAATACTCTAACGCCAGCAAGAATTGATGAAGTGCAACGGAAAGAACTACGGGCGCTAACTATCAGAGCAATGGCGGCCCACATGAGTTTGGTCATGAACCGTGAAGCTGTCGTACTCTTGAACTTAGAGGACTGAGCCGGTTCTATGTTGAGATGGAGGGCGGTCCAGACACATAACGCGAGGGTCGCAGTGCAGGTTCCGCACGTTTTAGGTTCGGGGTTCCAGTTGATAACTGTGTCATTGGCCGCTTGTGCACCCCAAAAAAGTTGGGACACAGCGCCAAGAAGAAAGTTAACTGACATGTCACTGTACTATCGAAAGAAGTTGAGATTTTGGGACAGCTGCGGCGGGTATTCAAATTTAATGGTGAGCGAAAGCGAGGCTCAGCAGAACCGCATTTTGAAAGCGACAAAATGACCCAGTCGGAAACGAATAGAATTCATGTGGCGGATCGAAAGTCCACGTTTGTGCTCGACTTTGCGCACCATTCAGTGCAGAGACTCCAACTTACTGGGTAACTGACACCAGCACCTGTTCGTATGACTGCTTTTTTCCGCCAAAATACCCAGTCTGACAACCCCGTACCCCGTGTCCGTGAACAAAGTCTGGATTTTAAACTCTGTCCAGTCACCACTCTTGAAACTATATTTTATCCGCAGAGGTGTGAAACAGAGTATGGTTACGGTGGAGCTCTACCATGCAAAGTCAGGGATAGCGCCATGTTTTTTGAAGTTGATAGACTACAACTAGGTGGATAAAGTCTGAATTTCAGAACTTAGTTGGGCGCCACTGGTAAAATCAGACTTTATCCACCTGTCAACTTCAAAAACACGGCCCTCTCCCTGACCTTATACTCAGTCCTACAACCGTTGATAAAACCTAGTTTTAGGAGTGGTAACTGGACAAAGTAGACTTTGTCCATAGTATAGGTGCATAGTCGTGTGACAGGGTATTTTAGCAGAAAAATAGACCCATATGTTCGAACCCTAGCACGAACAGCGAAAATAATTGTTCCAGCCGTTGTGCTAGTCATTCCAATTTAGGATGGTGAGAGGAGTCTGCCCAGGTCTATCTATGCCTCATCTTATCTCGTCTTGCCTCGTGTGTAACAGTAATGCCCGCATCGTTGCTGGGAATAAATTGATGTTTCCGTGTGCCGAGCGATGATAGACGAGTTGATGCGGGGATTAGTCCTGACGGCTGCATTTTTGCTGCGGTCGCCGTTCGGGGATCAATTGCGAAAGTTAAACCCAGCCAGTTGCAGGACATTAGCGGGGTTATCGCCAATTACCTCACCCCAATTCTTCCGTGTGCCTCTTTCCTGATAATAGTTCTCGCATTTCTGCCTGTTCTCGTACGAAAGGGTGAGATAAAATAAGATGTATGGGTATGGGCGGACCTTTTGCGCGTGTCGGGTGGAATGATATTCACAGCATGAGTTCCCACTGTAAACATCTGTCGCCAGAGATGATCATCAGTCTCGGAATCGTTGTGTGACACGGGTGATCGCCAGTTTTTTTGTTTGTTTTAATCATACTGTATTCACTATATAGAGTATGACAGGACCCAAATCACCTCCGGGTACCCTTCGACCCCTAGTAATCGCTAGTTCCGTACTTTAACTTCCCACCCGCACCTCCCCTCCACCTCACCTTCACACATCACAACCATCGTCAACAATGGCACCCATCGTCCACATCGTCGCCGTCAAGCTCCCGTCCATCTCCGTCCAGGAATTCCAATCCGTCTGTTTCCCTCCTTCACTTCCCCCAACAACCCCGCTAATCAACACCCAGCTCCACGATGACTTCCTCGCCCTCAAAACTTCCTGCAAAAAACCCGACGGAAGCACATACATCCGCAGCATCAGGGGCGGGCTCGAAAACTCTCCTGAAGTCGCCAAGGTACCACCTACACATCCCCTATCCCCTTCCTCCGGCTAACTGTAAGAACAGTTGAATAAGGACTACACGCACGCCTTCATCGTCGAGTTCGAGTGCAAGGAAGATAGGGATTATTATATCACCCAGGACCCGATGCATAGCGAGTATGCGGGCAAGCTGCTGGGTGCGGTGGGGGGTGTGGAGGGTGTTTTGGTGGTGGATTTTGAGGTGGGGGTTTATTAGAGGCGGGGGCATCCCCACACGCGCACCTCAAAGAATAGATACTTGATTCAAGAGAAAGTTGGAATGTCGGATTGCTACATCGAGGTGCTCAAGGGTACTACTGGCCAATGCCAAAGCACGCGTCCAAAACAGTTGCCTATGGTTGTAGATGAGCTCGGATTGCTCGGGATTCCAATGCTAGTTGGATAGCCTATATCCACGAGTAGAGAGGTACGCACATCAGAACCACTACAGCACACAGATGACACTACCAGGGGATGAAGGGTTGCAGGTGGGTGCATCAGCAAGGTGGGTACTACGATGGGGACACGATACAACACAGATCATGTAGCTCTTATAATCATTACCGGGTCCAAGTGTAATAAATTCGCCCAAACACTCTAGATCGGAATAGGCAATCATTTCACATGCACAGAACCAGCCACAACCCAACCTCAACTCCAAAGATCTACTGCTGCTGCGTTTTCAACCACGCATCATGGAGCTTCTTCTGCCTTTCCCACCCCTTCTTTAACGCCTTACTCCGCGACTTGGTCACCTCCTCCCCCTTCGCATCCTTTGTCGGAACCCCATCCTCATCCCACGCACTCCACTCCTCAGTCCTATACATCGTACGCGGATCCACCTTTGCCGCCTCAACCTTCTTTTTCTCCTCCTCCTCGCGTTTTATCCTTGCCGCTTCCTTAGTAGCCTCTCGTTCCGCAGCCTTACGTTCCTTCTCTTCCCGCACAGCTCTGAGCTCTTCCGCGGGAACAAACTTGATTAGTGCCTGTGAGGAGTCGCGGTCGTCGAGAGAGACGCCTAGGTCGGCGAGTTCGACGTCGCGGAGACGGTCGCAGAGTGCAAGGAATTGCTTGGCAGATTCTGACTTTGGATCTGCAATTCCGATTGCACGAACACGGTCGCGGAAGGAAGAGAGTAGGCGGACGTAGGGGAGTGCGACTTCTTCGGCGTTGGCGGATGCAGAAGCGTCGGATGACCAGCCGATGCGGTCGGGGGAGGAGTTGTTATCCAGACCAAAGATTGTAGCTATCTTTGTGATCCATCTTGCCACCTCTTTGACGAGAGTGAGGGAGGAGGTCGAAGACATGTAGATGTTAGTTGCAGATATGAGGTCGAGAAGGATCGACATTGCGAGTGGGGTGTTGAAGGAGTCGCATAATGCGGCGTCGAGGTTGAGACGTGAGTTGTCGAGCTCTCGGGATAGAGTTGCTTCTAGCTTTCCCCATGGCTGGGGGATGTGTTCTCCGGATTTCTCTGCTTCTTCCTCCTCCGCCATGAGAGCTTTGACGTTAGTGAAGAACTTGTTGACGACTGTTTCCCAGTTCTTTGCGGCGGAGAGAACTCCTTCCCGGACTTCAATGCCGTCTTTCCAGCCGCCTAGAAGAAATACAATCCTCAGACCTCTCGGGGTCCACCCTCCTCTCTGTAGTGCGTCACGGACGGAGACAAAGTTTTTGAGCGATTTTGACATCTTGCTGCCGTGGATTTTGAGGTGGCCCATGTGAAGGAAGTAGTTGATCCATTGGTGCTTTCCGTCGGCAGTGGGGTGAGAAGCGCACCCGTCCCAGTAGGCCTCGCTCTGTGCAATCTCGTTGTCGTGGTGGGGAAACGCGAGGTCGATACCGCCGGAATGTATATCAATCTCTCCCCCAAGAACCTCCGAGCACATTACCGAACATTCAATGTGCCACCCAGGTCTTCCCTTGCCCCAGGGAGAATCCCATGACGGTTCACCAGCTTTAGAAGCTTTCCAAAGCGCGAAATCTTGGCTGGCCTTTTTCTTTTGCGGTAGAGCGGATTCGACCGTATTGGGGACAGTTGAGGCTTTGTCGGTGGTGAGAGCGCCCTCGCCATCGGCAATCAAGCTCTCGTCACCCCGGTTCCATGGCTGTAGCTTGGCGTAATGGTGTCCGGCGGCCTCGTAAGCGGCAATATCGAAATAGACGGATCCGTCGGCTGTAGGATATGCAAAGCCACGGCTGACGAGTTTCTCGACAAAGGCAACGTTTTCCGGGATGAATTCGCTGACCCTGGTAGTGGTAGTAGGGGGGAGGACGTTGAGCGTCGCCATGTCCTCGTTGAAATGCCGTTCCCAGTACCTTGACAGCTTCGAAAACACTGCAGGTTCAAAATCCCGGTTCTTGTGCAACGAGTCTAGGAATGGAAGGAGGACGGAAGAGGAAGCGGCATAGAATTCGTCGGCGGAGGGCGGCGATCCGGCAATTGCGCGCGATGCGGTGAGGAGGGTGTTCAAATGCATCTTCAACTTTGCGACGTCTTCGAGAAGGAGGCCCTCCTCTACAGGCTGTCCCAACAACTCCTTGGCGATGATCTCCATGAGGGGTCTATGCTTGTACTGTGCCCACTTCTCGAAGGTTGCTGGTGTGGTGTCGAGATCTCCTTCATCCGCTCTCGCGACGTTCTTCGCAAAGTATGCAGCCCACGCTTTCCCGGCGGTCTCGACGACTTCGGAGGTGATCGTAGGATGCTCTGAAATAAACTCATCCAGCAGATGCTTCTGCCGCGCCCGAAGTATAATCTACCCCTCACCAATCAGCCTGCCTGCTCCCCCGTCACTGGCAGCAAACACACCTTGTCGTCGACATCAGTTACATTCTGCACGAAAGCAACATTGAAACCGAAGTAGTCGCGCATGATCCGGCGCAAAACATCGGTGGTGACATAGTTCCTGGCATGGCCGAGATGCGCAGCATCATAGACAGTGGGGCCGCAGCAGTACCATGTCACCTTCTTCCCCGCCTTGTCGAGTGGGACAAAGGGATCCTTTTGTCTGGTGAGGGTGTTGTAGATGGAGAGCGGAGGCAGTGGCGCTTTGGATTCGGGGCGTGACCATGGCGGCTGTTCGCGGCGGGCGGAGGTTGCCATTGCCAAAGAGCAGTGTCTGAGAGTCTGAATTGGAAGGGGAAAGGAGAGCGGGAGGAAGGGCCGTGCGGTGGTCGTTGCGGTGCGGAAGGCTGAGGCTGCTGTGCGTGGACTGAGGGTGGCTGTCAGAATGCGAGAGAGGGGCATCTCTGGGATCGAGCTGTAATGAAACCGACATGAGTCTTTGACGAGACCCGTGGCGCGAGTGTGGCTTGATACAGCCACACTAAAATTAGTCGCGGTTTTTCCTCAGCGGCTTACTTCCTGCTGCTCTACACCTCCAGTGCCACGACGACGTCCCTCTCGGCGCCCCCGAAAGAAGAAGCAATGCTCCCCGCCGTGTCGCCTTTTCTCGAGATCCCCCGCTCCCTAAACGAATCCTCGAAACCAGCCATCATCCACCTCAGACGTGACCAACACCAAGCAATCACCCTCTCCCCCGCATCCACTTTGCAGAGTCGCTTTGGCACCTTCCCGCACTCCTCGTTCATCGGCCTCCCTCCGGGCTCGCAAGTCCGCGCCTCCGCCGCCCAACCAACTCAACGCGACCAGCGTAAGCGAAAGCGCCAATCCGCATCCGCAACCACAACCACTACCGAATCGGAAGAGCCTCAAGAGGCGGCAAGCGGTTTCGTTCACATCCTCGCCCCGACAGCAGAGCTGTGGACGGCCAGCTTACCTCATCGGACTCAGGTCGTCTACACTCCTGATTCTTCGTATATTTTGCATCGATTGGGTGTTGGACCCGGAACGCAGATTATTGAAGCAGGCGCCGGGAGTGGCAGTTTTACACATGCAGCGGTGAGAGCGGTCTACAGTGGGTATCCCGATGGAAGGGATGGGCTTCGGCATGCAAATGGGAAGAAAGGGAAGGTTTGGAGTTTCGAGTTTCACGAGGAGCGAGCGGGGAAGTTGAGGGAGGAGCTTGAACACCATGGACTAGATACCTTGGTTGAGGTTACACATAAGGACGTCTGCGCCGAAGGATTCCTTGTTCCCTCGCCCTCCACAGACTTGAAGTTTACATCGCCAGCAGCATCCGCAATCTTCCTCGATCTTCCTGCTCCATGGCTCGCATTGCCCCACCTTACACGAGCTTCCCCCTCCCCTCTCGATCCCCTCGCCGAAGTCAGAATCTGCACATTCTCGCCCTGCATCGAGCAAGTAACTCGTACATGCTCGTCCATGCGCTCTCTCGGCTGGGTCGACATTTCAACCGTCGAAATCTCGCATCAGAACCTCGAAGTGCGGCGGCAACTTCCTCGTGGCTACGACGACGGTGCCGGTCCGCGCACCATCTCGGAGGCCCTCGCCCGTCTAAAGGGTGTCAACGACTTCCGTGAGCAACGGAAAGATATTCAAAGCTCGATCGCCGCGGGAGAGTCAGCCTCTTTTGCAGGATTGGGCTTCAAGAAATCCGGCGGTCGGAGGAAGCTGGAGAATGGGGACGAAGGACGTATCGTATCCAGGAATGAACCAGATTTGAAGAGCCATACTAGCTTTTTGACGTTTGCGACATTACCGAGAGAGTGGACAGTAGAACAGGAAACAGAGGCGGAGGAGTGGGTCAAGGCAATGGATAGTAAGGGAGTGGAACTGAAGGTAGTGGGGGAGAAGGAGAAGCGGTGGAAGGGGGACGGACAGGAGAGTAAGAGAGCAAAGAAGAAGCGGGAGAGGGCGGAGAAGAAGGAGGGCGAGGAGGGGAAGGAGACAAACGGAAGTGTAAAACAGAACGAGGAGCCGGCGGGGGATAAGATGGAGGTTGATGATTAGAAATGTTGCGCTGGGGATTGCGGATGAAAAGACACGACGTGCCGACATGCAATAGAGGGAACCAAAAGCATTGTTTCTGGAATTGCTAGATTTTCTGGTTCTGATAATGTATATTACACCGTCTGTAATCATGATGCTCTCTAGCACTTTTTTCATGACATAATAGTTGCCTTCGCTTCTCCGAAATAAGCCTGTCCAAATTCGGTATCAAGTCAAGTGTGTATTTCGAACCAGAATACCTACAAGATGGTGACAGATTAGAGTAGCGCCCGAACTTGTATGAGGCGACTCGAGTCAAACGCTCTGTGCGGGACCGTTGAGGGATTCAGGCGAGTCGCACGAGCCCAAGCTCGTGCCTGGTCTGTCACTGAATGGCCTAGGGTCTCATATAAACACCACGAGCTCGGGCGAGCGACGAAACCCCGGCAGCCTGACCTTCGGTTCGCAAGCAAAAGCCGCAGGGGGGAGTATGGGGAGCTTGCGAACACCCAGCTAAGAAAGTAATGCTGCCACACGCCCGAAGGAGCCGGAGGCTAGTTCGGCCAACATTTTGCCCAGATTTGATTGTTCTCCAGGGCGGCTTTGATTCCAATTGACACTTCGTTTTGCTTCGCTGTTACAACTGCAACGGGTGTCCCCCAATTGCTTCTGGACATCTCACAGCCCCACTAACTATGTTTCCGCTGGCAATTGAACCGAGTGATTGATTGACCTAGGCTTGTCGTATTTATTTAATACGAATGGACTGAGCTCGTCGTATATTAGGTGAATGTCGACTGGGCGGGCTCGTCACGACTTGCCTAAATCCCTCAGCCGCCCCGCACAGCTCGAGCTTTGGGGGCTCCAGTTGGAGAGTGCAAAAGTGCGAGTCGGCCCTAGAGCTGTACCTTGGCCGACGAGAAATTGTAAATGCGGGTTTTCAGCCTCGGTGAGCTATAGATTGTAGAATAGTGTGATGTCATTTACTTCGATAGTATACTTTGTTTTTTGTTTTGTTTTTGTAGTAATTTATATGAAAAGCTAGAGTATAGACTCGAGCTCATGAACCTTTTCAAGCTTCTTGCCAGGTTCGACGTCATGACTTGAACGCACTCGTGCCCTTCACTAGATCCTATCACTAGCTAGCCCGAACAATTTGGTAGGGATCAAAAGAGGAAGAGGAAGCGGCAGAGAAAGAAGGAAATGGAGAAGGGGAGAGGCCAGTACCAGAGTCAGTCTCAATGCAATATCAATAGTCAATGAAAGAGAGGAAAAATGCTGGGTTAAGGATAAATAAAACAAAATAACTTTAGTCCACTGATACCACCAAATCCTGAACTTCAAACAGTGATTCCTCAGAGTACTAAATATCTACCTCATTTACATCACGAGACATATAAATGAATACGAGCCCTGGAAATTGATTCAAGCTCCTCATGCGTAAGTGCAGTTACAGCGTAATGTTGGTTTTCAAGGGCATCCTCGAGCCTCTTCGTCATTGCGCTTTCCAATCCATTGGCTGTCATCGAAGCGGCAAGCGCTCGTTCGAACCAAGGCTGTGCATAGGCCCACATGTTCCTATGCTGGTAGAGTTTGCCAATGTGGATCAGGATTCCAATGGTGATTCGGTCATCTGTGCCAAATGTATCCTCTGCTTCGTCTCCGATCCTCTGGAACATGTCTTCGGCAACATCGTTGTAGACCTCCGTAATATGTAATTTCGCTACTCTGATGCACGAATCCAGCAAAGACTCTGTTTTCTTCGCAGTCAACGCTAATACCGTCTCCAGGGCTTTTTGGGCTAGCCGTAGCGCGCTGGCAGTTCGACCATCATCACCGAGTCGCCGATACAGATCAACAAGTGCACACCTGGCTTGCAATATCTGCGAGCCTAGCTTTCTCGGATACTTTTCGCACTGCTCGATCAAACGGAGGAGTAGTGGTTCGGCTGTTTCGTTATTGGTTGTAACGCGCGCATTTGCCAGTCCCAACTGGTAATCTACCCTCTTGGGGTCATCTGTTTCTGCAAAAACTCTTGTCATATCCTCAGGTTCAGATTGTCGAGTGGTTGCTTGTAGTGGAATAACTTGAGGCTGGGCTATTTGAGGTGGCTCAGAGTTCAGTGTGGTGATATCTCTTTTATCCCAGGCATCAAGAACCCGATACAGGAATGTTGCTGCATCGTCGTTGCGAGACCAGCTAGTGAACAGTTCTGCGACATGAAGGAAATGTGTCGTGGTTTTCTGATGGTCAAAGCCCCAGCGTTCCACATGCTTTTGGCTCATCCAGTTAAGAACCAAGTCAGCATCGACCATACGATCGTGCTCGGCGTAGAAATTGGCCAATTCATACCCAACAGCATTTGTATCCTCGTGGGTCGGTGAGAGCAGATTCTCAAAACCAGCCAAAGCCTCGCGAAACCTTTTCTCGGCATCTTGGACTTTGCCTTCGAGGTTGAGCTGATGAGCCTCACGCTTGATAGCCTCAATCTCTGCCAACGAGGAGTGGCCATTCCAAGTCGATTGAAGAAAATGCAGTTGAGAGTTTCTCGAAGATGGCATCGGTGTCCATCTATCGACAGGAGCGCTGGGCCCTTCAGGAGAACGTATATTTCCGGGTGACGGAGGGATAGCGTGAGGCGTTTCGTAGGTTATATCATGTGGGGTGGGTGCATCTATTGAATTTATTAGCGATTTGGGGAACAAACAACCAAGCATGGTAAATGACCTAAAGCAATGACTTCGCCTTCAGTAGCTTTTGCTCTTTGAGTGCTCTTTCGGACCCTCTCAACTGTCCATACTTGTCCTCCATATCCAAAGATCGTATCCTTTTTTTTCGTTCCCGGATGTTGGCGAATTCTCTGTTCAGCTTTATTGAGCATCCATTGTGCTCGATCCTTCGGCAAATACTTCGACCATCCCCAAACCTTGAACTTGTCTTTATACATCTTCGGCCTTCCTTAACAGTTAGCAGCGTATCCTAAATTAATAGCATAAAGGGACCAACGAAGGTCTAAAGCCAAATTGCTCTGACATGATCTCCATTGTCTGTTCAAGCGACGCATTCTGGTCGATGTAGAGATCCTTGATCCTCAGGCGGTGGTCATCCCATTGTGCTGCCGTGTATTGGGGGTGCCGCGGGTTCTGTTGCTTTCGTCGCGGTCGATGTGGTTGTGTATCTGATTCTGGACGCTGAGGTTCGTCTGCAGCTGGAACATGTTGCGAGGGCTGAAGGCCCGGTTCTGTGATGAAGGCGAAAGGCATGGTAGGTGCCAAATGTGTGGTGGTGTCACTGGAAAAGTTGGGAACCCCGGAGAACACATTGGCTGTAGTATCATGGTGCGCGGGCGGGCTTCGGTGTGTGGAGGTTAGATGGTGGGGCATAAAATGGTGATCCACGACATGGTCGGTCCATAATTCGGGGCTCGGGGACGAGGCAAAAGCGGGTTGCGCAGTGCGTCGATCGTTCAACCGGCGATTCTGTGTAATGTGCAGGCGGGCATCCTGCCGTGACTCGGGGCGTGCGGGAGGAAACATATTGATAAAGATTTCTCAGAGAGCAAAAGATGTCTAAATTGGCGGGGATGTAATTTTTCACTCTTACATATCAGCCCGAGTCGAAGATACCTAGGTAGCTGAGGCAGGTGACAGTTTTCCGATACGTGACACAAATAAGTAAATGAGATTAGATTATGAAAGAAAAAAACAGGAGGCGAAAAATTAAGACGAAAAGGCAAGAATGAAGGAGATGTAGAGTACATAAGTAGCCGGAAGAGAATGAGGGGTCAACTGGATTCTGAAATTGGACGTTGCACGCGCACGCCCTATTTGAAGCCTGCAGAGATTGTCGGACTGATCATATTACTACATTTCCCGTCATGTCATCCTGTTTCACAATCTGCACGCATGGGCAATGTCTATCGGTGTGAACGTACGAGGAAGCGGATATCTTCTAACGCAGTTCAAGCAAACGTTAAACGGAACCAAACAACCTATACGCATATACATAGAAACAAAATACCGACTACTGAGGTACAACATGATCGACAGATAACATTTGAGACTATCCAAGAAAAGTGCGCGTGCTCTGAGTTCGTGAAGTCGTTTTGCTACCTCTAATGTGATATAGATCGAACAGCTCCAATGTTGTTATATGGCTGATCACGCATTGCTTCTTGGTACCAGCGCTGCATCGCTGCACCCTGAGTGGTTCCTTGCTTATTCTCGACTACAGGGTTAGGGATAGTATCCCGCCGAGTTTCCTCGCTCCCGATCCATTCACGTCGTACGCCTGTGTATACAGTGCGATTGCTTGGGTGTTCTTGCGCAAATAGCGTCTTCCAATTTGTAGTTAGCTTGATGAAGAATGTATATGCAAAAGATGGGGTACCCAGTACCTGCGGCTTCATTGTACTGTTCGAATTCCTTTTCGATATTTTTGACGGTACGGATTTTGGCATTGCAATGGAAAAGTAGAACCCAGGATCTTTACGTCAAACATCAATACTGGAAGCAAAGTGATGGAGTGCTAGCATTCACCGTAGAACTTTTGAAGGCAGAAGGGTGAAGTTGGTATTCGTCCCTGTTATCTCTATGCTTCTGACAACATCCAGTGGAAAATAGGCCCTCATTTTATACTAAGAGTTTTCAGGAGTTCATTGTTGGAACTTTGGAGAACTTTTGGAGAAAGACTGAAATGGCGTAGTGACATTGACAAGATCATCACTAAAACCATGTGGATACGACGTGGGGGGATCAGTGAATGGTAAATGAAACAAAGTACTTTCGAAAGCCCTTTTGAGATCTTTTGAATGAACTTCCCAATTGGTGGACGAAGCATTTTGAAAGCTTAGAGCGGGGTTAAGCCGCCCAACCTGACTCAATGCATACGTATAACCCGCTTCGATTCTCTCTGTAGCCTTGAAAGACTGCCTGCTGCCGTGATAAATCCGGGGTTGTATCCTGATCCCGGCCTTTCCTGGTGAGGCTCTCATGAGGAACTTTTGGGGACTTTCGAGGGAACTTTCGAGGGAACTTTTGGGATTTTCCTGGGAACTTTTATCGCATTATTGGATTGGTCTTCTAAAATTGGAGGCACACCACTAGCAGCCAAGCCGACTAAGAGGGAACTTTTGAGAATTTTTGGTCCTGTTACCACAGTACGCACACGCAGGGATCCGGGATCCCCTGCCCACGTCTTATCCGCCGGCTCAGGTGTCACAACCTTGGACGAAGCAGATACAAAAGGAATCATCTCCTAGAATCTAAAGTCGTGCAATTCTCTTGCTCTCTTAAAGGCCGGTACAACTTTGAAGACACCAGACCATCTCTCATAATTTTCCCACGCTTTCGGCTTTACAAGCTAATCAAGGCACAATTTTCGCGTAAGATTTTCTTCCGTTTCTTTAAATTATACACATGTGTCCTCTGCTTATGTTTCTTAGATAACTTCCACAATGGCGGAAGAAGTGTTGACTTTCGAAAATTTCGATACCCTCTTCAGTTTGGTAAATGCAGAACGAGAAGACCCCGTAGGGGGTCTGAGATGTGAGCTCAAGACATTTGAAGCACGCTACAATTCAAAGGGAGAAAGAGTAGTCCTGAACGTAGGATCGAAAAAGATGTTGGACCTCCCACGAGATAGAGCACATGATTCCGCTTTCGCTTTAACCAAGTTCTACGACAAAGAAAAAGAGTTGGAATATACAGAGTTTGAAATTCGATCTCCACATGTCAAAGCGGCTCTCAAGAAGATAGTTCCCGCATATCATCAGCTGAACCTTCGGACCAAAAATATTGTTTTACGCGATCATCCAAAATGCCTGTTTCACTACCGCCTAGAGCTACAGGAGTACGGGAAAAGCCTCCAAGACCCAGATGCCGTCAAGCATCTTGTGTTTGCTCTTAGATATATGTACAACACTTTGCAGAGCGAAATTTACAGCTACTACCAGCTCGTCGAAATCGAAACGCCCTCCATCTCCCCAAGCATTGATTTCCTGAACTTGTGGATGGTATTCCGACCGGGAGACTACATATACACGAAGACTGCTGAGGCCGAAAGGGTGGTGAAGTTCAAAGATATGACAAGATGCAAGTGTCAGATTCCATGGTGCTATAGGTCAAAATGGACCATCATAGCGGAACATATTGATTATAATGGGACAAACTTTGGTTATTCGAACGACAGTTTCAATATCTTCCCGTACGATGGATACAAAGCTCTGGCGGACTTGAACGTAATTCCGCTTCAGTATCACCCAAACAAGGACTTTATCTTCAAAAAAATGGTAGAAAGAGGCAAGAAGTTCATCGGTTTGCATGGAATTCACCATCGGATGTACGAGGGGATTGCACAAGCACTAGGGTCAGATAGAAAAAATTCATTATTGGGTGAGGAAGACGAATTTCCTCTGCAATCTACGCTGGTAAGTCAGTTATTCTACGGTCTTCCCATCGCAACTAATTTGAATAGATCAAAGGTCGCATCGTGGTAGATGCGAAAACGTTCGCCTTGGCGAGGCCATCTCACCAGCTTTGGTTGTCTAGCGCAGGAAGAATTATACGGACGGAAACTGAAGATCACCTCGATCTCAAAGACGATGATTATCTCATATGTCATCATTTGATGCCTGGATTCTCTCTTGTCGACAAAAGATGGTGCTTTTTCGAGGTGGATTTGATCAAAGATGTTGATTATAACGTGAACGCCTTTAAGACCTTGATGCTTGACGAAGCGCAAAAGCAAATGATCCTCTCCCTTGTCAAGGTACATGCAGATGAAAGGCTTTCGTTCGACGATGTAATCAAAGGCAAGGGGAGAGGTATGATATTCTTGCTTCACGGAGTGCCAGGTGTTGGCAAAACGCTTACCGCAGGTACGTATTTATATATCCGAACATGCTTTACGTGTGCTGACAACTGTGTTATAGAGAGCGTAGCAGACCACTGCAAGCGACCTCTCTTCAACGTGTGCGCTGGCGACCTTGGAGCTTCATCATCCTCGGTGGAGCAGGGGTTGGGAGACGCACTTCAACTAGCGACGACCTGGAATGCCATAATACTTATCGATGAAGCAGACGTGTTCCTTGAACGGCGTAGTGTACATGATCTCGAAAGAAATGGCCTTGTATCAGGTACCATTGCACCCCGCCCGCCACTCTGAGAGCACTGAAGGCTGACACTGGGCTAGTATTTCTGCGTGTCCTCGAGTACTACGAGGGTATCATGTTCCTCACCACTAATCGCATCGGCTCGTTCGATTCAGCCTTCACGTCTCGGATTCATCTTGCCATCAAATATCCAGCACTCTCCCATTCCTTCCGCAGGGATTTATGGAAAGTATTCATATGCAAGGCATCCCCGGCACCCCCGGCGTGGATGAATCTGGAGTCGCTCAACGAATTAGCTAGTGAGAACCTCAATGGCCGACAAATTAAGAACATTGTGCGGACAGCACATGCGCTAGCAGTGGGCGAAAACAGCGACAAGAGACCAGTGGGCCAAAACAACGAATTGAAACTTGATCACATCCAGATGGCGGTGAGAGCTATGAAGGCGTTCGAGAAAGAATTTGCAGATGAAATGGTGGAACACAGGCCGGAGGGAGGCAGTTCGACAACAGGTGAACGCGCATCTAAGAGACAAAGAATAGCGTAGATTGAGGTGGAGAAAGGTACATCTCGTGATGAATGACTGAGATTTAAAACTTGCTTTTACTCTTTTAATGTATTTAAATATTATATCTACTTGTTCTTGATTCGTTATTACACTCGAGTTATTTCCGAGTTTCTTTGTGTCAAGCGAGGTCTATCAGAATAGGTATACATGTTTCTTTTGCGGTCTCATGGGCCGAAGGTAGATGGTTAACTATCTCTCACGCCAACAGAACTTTTGGTAATTATCGCAATCATACTATATCGCCATACTACTTACCTTCCGCCTGTCCGTTACGACCATCGTTTGTGGCTACCAAAAGTTATAATTTTGACTTCATCTGTACAGAAAACGATTTTCAGACCTCCCCTTGCTCGTCGACGGTTCAAGTATACGGACACTAAAAACCCTAACCCTGTAATCTTCTAGTTTTCTGGATTCTTGGAAATCCTAGGGCTGGCACTGTCGCTTGAATTCTCGGGCTAAGAGCCGGGTTACGTTAGATTTGAAGTGCCCAAACTTACGTGTAATTTTCGGTACAGAAGTACTTAAGTAGATATAGCTAGAGAAGAAGCGGTAAAGGAACTGATAATGCAGAATTGATAGCTCCCAATAGACTCGGAGAAGGAGGACATAGAGAATGGTGGCAGTAATATATAATCTCAAGCTCCAGATCTAGAGAAGTTGCAAGCCTGTTGCATTTCTATGCTATTGCGGTACACAGCACTCAAATGGCAAATGATAGAACCGCTTGGCTAAAAAAACAGACCACAAATGACATTATCAAACTGTGTACCGGGAAGCTGATGACCGGTGACTTTCGTTGTTCATACCTCAATGTTGGTAGCCCTAATCCACCCATCTGACTTCACTAGTCAACTGCTTCCCCATGAGTTCAAGTTTTAACCTCAAGACTAGTACTTCGTATCCAAGAACCCCACCAACGCTAAAAATACAGCTCCTATTGAATCCTTGTCAGTTAAATCTTTGTCCTCGCTATTTCACAAGGCTACACATACCAGCAGTAACAATATAGCCACCTCCGGTAAACGCCGTCCCTACCGTTGCCTGCACGTCGTGTCCTCCATGTATAAAAACACTGACCCAGGTTATGATGAAAGCCATAGAAGCCGCGACCAATAAGACGACCATAAGCGATGCACGTTGTGGATCCCAACCACGAATAAGCTCCAGGCCCTCGTCATCGCCTAGGCATCGCAGAAGGTCCACTGTCTCTTGGCGGTTTTTGAAATCGCCGCGGCGGGAGAGGAGGTCAACAAGGCTATCTCCAGAACGCCCGAGGTTGAGAGAATATTTCCTTTTTCCGAGTGAGATGGGGTTCTTTTGAATCTTTCAAAGCCCTGTCAGAATCCACAGTAAGAACGGGATATTGACAATACCTCCACCACGTCAATCCTCTTCAGTTTCTTCATGGAAATAAGACCTATAACCCCCTTGAATCCGTTAAGAAGTGTGTAGTAGACTCTGAGATGCTGAAAAATTTCTGTGTCGTCGGCGAGGTCGGGAATTGTCATTTTTGCTTTTTGATCCTCGAGAAATATATATACAGATTGAGTGCCATACTGACTCCAGGCTTCGCTGTAGTTGCAAACAAAGTTTCGGGAGCTGGGAATAATATAATAGAAACTCCATCCCAGATATACGCAGGAGTTCACAAATAGTTGATCGTGTCGGAGTTTTGTGCGGATGAACTATTTTCCTAGTCAAATACCGCACATTTATCAATTATGCAATTGTTTGATATATATATACTGACAACAAAAATAATCAGGAAAAAGTCACTTCTGCGTAGGGCAGGCTTCTTTGAACATGAGGGATACACTTTGCGGAAGGCAAAGAAGGCAAATAAGCACAAGCTCCAGATAAAATACAGATGCCAACAAATGTAATGCCCTAAGGCTCCGAAGAGCACAACTAGCGTCCGAAGCCATGCGTTATCCAAAAAGGTAAGAATTCCACCCATCGGTATGGGATGAGGTAGTCGCGGATCTTCAAAAAACGAGGATGTGAACGCCATGAACTGCAATATTGGTCATGTCGGTTGACGATGTGCTGTGCTTGTGATGGAGAATCGCGTGAAAGATATCCGCGCAGACCAGTTATATACTTGATCTTGCGTCGCGTTTCAACATATCGGTCGCGACGTCACCCCCGATGGCCGCACCATGCAGGATGCACGCTTTATGCACGATGACGACTCGTACCTAGTGTAGGCCATTGAAGTGGCTCTACTCCCTATCATACATGAAAAAAATGTACTCAAGTCCCAATAAAGGAGCAGATGCGTTTTGTCATATTTTAAAATTTTTTATTACTTTTTATTGCTTTTTATAATTTTCTAAAATGCGTTTTTAAGTTTTAATGATTTTGAAAATGCGTAATTGCGTTTTATCATTTTAAAAAAAATGCGTACTCACGTTTTATTACGTGTTTTAAACACGTTGTCTACGTTTTACTTGTACCATAGGGACTTGTTTAGGTGTCTTCTAGTATTTGTTACTACAGAACAAAAGTGCTCATTCCGATAGCTGTTACTCATACCGAGTACAGTGTTTTCTGTCTCTTTTTATTCACCCCTAACCGAATGGCTAGCTTAAGTAAGAAAATCTTGTATTTCAGTGCGTAGCGACATGCAACCTCTCATCTACACTATGCGTATGATCCCTCCTGTGGGGGTGAAGGAGGGGGTTGAGGAAGAAGGGTAGAGGAGGGTGGAAGTTTGTAGTTAAAAAAGTTTTCTTTTGTCAGGTGGATATGGGGAGAAGGAGAAAGGGACGGTACGACATGACCCAAGAGGGCCAAGGGGACACCCGCGGCTCACACTGGTGATGTATCAGGAATAGGTTTAAATATGCCATGGCCGCAAGCGGCCGAATGCAATATGATTACAAACAAACAAACAATGATCCCTCCTGTCAACTCCTTCTGTTTCATCTCAGTCCGCACCTTACAGAGCAAAACCGATACTAACGTCAATACCATCAACGAGATAGTGAGAAGAAATATCCAGAACTGCGTCGTAATCACATAGCGAGTTCCAGCTGTCTCCTCATCAGTCGCAACAGTTTGGATGAGACTTGAGCTGAAGATGGTCTGTAATTTTCAGCGGCAAAAAGTTACGGTGGACAGGTGATGGATACCGCAACATGGGATGCCGGTAAGTAGAGCATTGCAATGAACGTCAAGACCTTCATGGAATGGGCATCATTCTGAGCGGTGTGGTTCTCTTCCTTCGTATCGAAGGCAATCTGTTTCATAGTCTCGCTGTTCCGATAGGCAACTGTTTCTTAGATCTAATACGGGAGTTCACAATGTTACTATAGTAAATATATGTCTCTTGTCCAGCTAGACTTACGATTCGCGATAGACCATCAACCTGTTCTAGATATGGTCCTACCGTGTCGATATGTCCTTGAATCTTTGCAGCAAACATCTTAATAGCAATGACGCTCGACATACTAAACCCTTCCACACACAATTGTCTGAGGTCTTCATAATGCTTCTCGCACCCAGAAGCAACCACCAGAGTCCCCTTTAGCGCATGTAGAGTTTCTAAAAGTACCCGTCGAAGTCGCTGGAGATCTCGGGTGTCTGCAAAAGTGAGGTCATAATCGATCTGAATTTTATAGATTGCTTTCTCCTCCTGCAATCCGATGGTGTCAGCTCTACACTCCCGGAATGGCTGCTGGATTGTGTAGCTACCAGGTCCCGCAATATTTCCTCTTGGTAGAGGAGGTAAGATCTCCAATTCATCTCGGCGCAGGTTAAGAAAATGGAGATCAGCAGCAGTGGCTTTGAGTGCAGCGAAGCTGAGTTTAAAGCTTCCGCGAGATTAAGTTTGGCAATCTCGGATGGCCGAGAAGGATGGAAATAGATTCGTTGGTCTTGTGATTGTACTTCTGATACATCCCCATTTGAGGTGTATGCCAATCTAAAGACCCGTCTCGACCAAGTTGCTCCGGGTAGTTGACATTGAAACAAAACTCTGGAAATAGTTAGTAGTGATTTTGAGTGTGTGAACTGGATTGAGGGAACCATAAGTAGGTTGGTTTCCACTTTCCGAATTATCGTATCCCCTGGATCGTAACTGGTTCCCGGTCCATACGGTCCGCCCACGCAACCACATCGACACACGCCCAAAAATGGTCGTCAGAAGCCCTCCTTTTTATCAAGTCTTCTCTAGTAGCAAATGAAACCCTCTATCCAAGCAAATTATAAATTACATGTAGCATGGTGTTGCAAATCCAATACCCCTCCCAAATACACCCCTCCAACTACCATTTTCCCCCCTCCTACTTCTCCCCCAACAGCTGGTGGAACTCAACCAAGAAATTCCTTCTATCGTTAAGATAGCGAAAGCTTGCATTTTGGGAAAGCCTAGTGAGTCTTCAGTGAGGATCTAGCATTCTTTCCTAGGCTCCCTTTGTGACTCAAGGTACATGGCCAACCTCCAAATCATCTTCCCTCCTCATGATGGACTGGAAAGTTCCCAAAGTCACAGCTTCGGTCTAGTTATTGTACAATGCTTTAGGTCATCACTACATAATTGTGGTTGCATCGCCATGGAGTCGGGGAGTGGGGAGTTGGTTGCCAAGGCCCAAACGGTCCGGAAACACAAAGTTACGATCCAGCCTCCGAAGCTCAGGTCCAGATCCCGATCGTTCCTACCGAATGCCTAGATAATGTCTAGGAAAGGAGCAAACACATTGTGGAAGTCTAGGATCTTTTGGAAAACATCGTAGGTGACACGGAATCTCTGTCTGGAAGTTCAGGACTTTAAAAAGATGCTATCTAGTACATCAGCCCGGTCTAGACTGCGGTAAGAATTACTCACATCCAGGTGTGCGATCCGATATTACAACTGGACATCTATTTCATGCATTAGATGCGATAATCATTGTTAGAGAAGGAAATCGCAGCCAATACCGTTAAGAATTTTTGAAGGTCTTCCATCCCTTCGACTAGGATTGACTCTATGCTAGAAGATCTGACTAATTAGAGGAGGTTACAAGCAAACACTTGGAGGTCAAACTACAGTACTAGGACAACAGTTTTCGCGAATTGCGATTTTGCTGCAAAACTGGTGACATTTAGGGGGATGTATTTCCACCACCACACGTTGAAAAAAATTATTTGAACTTATAGACAGCTGAATAAGTCCATAGATAATGCAATTTAAGTATTTCTAACTTTAAAGATTGATTTGTGGTGGAGGTGTGTATTTTGTCATGCCAAGCCCACATTCAAATTCCATACAAACTGACAATGTACTTTACATATCTCAACACCACACAATGAGAAATATTTTTGAGGACTCTGACTCTTAGGATGTGGAGGTTTGAGTGCATTTGAATAACTTTGCAAAGGGACGAAAATTTTAGACAACAGGTTGTACACTATTTTGCTGATGCAGAGTGGTGATTTAGGTGCTTCTTAGGTGCAAAATTGTCAATTAACGAAAACTTTTGTCACGTTACTGTAAATCGCGGCATAACGAACCATCTATTTTGCGTTTTAAAGAGCATCTCAACGTGTACCTGGTCGTCTGAGAAAAGTCTTTTTGAATCCATTTCTAGCGAAATACGGTACGGCTTGCTGTCATCGTAATAATGCCCCTGACCGTGAATGGATAGAGCTGCCACTGTTCCTTGCCTTCGGCTGATGTATGGTTGGGGACTCCTAGTCACGGTGAGGTTGTGACATTCAATCTGGGCCTTTAAAATTGCCCTTTTTGGTAATTATTTGGCGAATTTTTATTTATTTTATGCCCTAAATTTGGCATGTGAGGCTCGATTGTTACCCAGTACGGTAATTTCACCAGGGGTCACTCGGCTTTGTATGCATTATGACCCTTGCCACCCCTGCTTGGGGACATTTTTTGTGACATTTGCCAGGGGTTCCCATACAAAATGGGAAAAAACCCGACTTTTGAAATTCTTTTCCTCCACAACCACTATCAGAAAAAATAATTGGGCTCTGTCAGGTGGTAGAGAGCACTCAAATGAAGCATGTAACAGAGAGTTTTTTTGTTTGGACCTTTTTTGGTAGAGTAAAGGTATACTAAAGTTGAGGCTTAAAAAGCATAAGGTGTCCCCAACCATAGCGCATTGCCGATCACTGTGCCGGGAATTCAGCGAGATCTCGGTTGACGCAAGCGAACCAGGGGGAGGTGCTGACCGATCGGAGATACGCGCAACCCCACCGATGTGGTCGAGTTCAACGGATTCCATGATGATGATCTGAGATATGAGATAAACTTTGCTGAAGGTGTGAGGCGATCTGCAGGTATCGATGTGGGGGCCTTCGGTGGTTTTGGTGACTCCTTGGGGCAGACACGCGAGATTACCTACTGCAGTGAATCACACCACCGTTCTGTTCGGGTTGGTGGCATGCTAACCTCATGTAGAAAGATAAGGGCTGTATAAGAACTACAGGTTGCAAATCACGAAGCTTTAATTTAGACTTGCACCTTGATATGTCGAAGTATTGTCTCCACGAATCGGAGGTGGTGGGACATGTGATTTTTAGTGGCAGAGTATAACACGGTTAGGATTGGTGGAGGTGAGTGAGAGTTAGAGCTACTTAGCTTAGGTATCTGAAAGGGGTCTAAAGAAGACCCTTTTCGGTAGAGGATTATGTATGTACATCCCGACGGTTTCTCTCATCAGCCGTTCCCCCTCAAGCAAAAAAAATAACAGCCTCTTCAAATATGAAAACGACGTGAGATTTGATGAATTACACAGAGCGTGGCTACTTGGAACGTTCGATTTCATAAGCATAACAGCTCAAGACAACCATGTACAATTTTTACACATAAGTAGGTATCCATTAGTTATTAGTGCACATAAGCCATCTGCTCTCCCTTGCTCGCTCCATCCTCCACAACGCTCTCGCAATCATCCTTCCAACCTGAGGCCCAAACCATCGATGCGCAAGCCATTACCTTCCCTAGATTCCCCACCACTGCCTCGATCACCGGAAACCAAGCCACCGTGACCCGATATCCTCGTAGCCACGTTTGAGCCGGACTATTGGTCTTCAAGTAGCTGCTTGCGGGTTCACTTCCAAACCATTCCAACCAGCGGGTGTTGTCCATGACAATGTTCCAATTCCACAAGACGTAACTGGTGGAGACAATGACGTTCAGAATCGTGAAAAGAAGGAGACCGCCTGTGGCGACGAACGCTACGACGGAAGCCTTTCGATGACTGGCGAATCTGCCCTTGGGGAGGAGCAGGAGTGTTGCATAAAGGACAAGATACACCGCCAACCCAACCGCAACAAAGTCAGTCGCGACACCGAAACTGATCTGCCGCTGTCTGCTGGGGATGAACGGCGCAGACAGGTCGAAGGAATGATCGCGGAGGTAAATAGGATCTAGCGGGCCGCCAGTAGCACTGGTTTTCATTTGCATAACTTGCCGTGCGGTGAACGTGAGGCCAAAATCGCGGTCCGAATACCGCCACTGTCCGTCCGTTTGATACCTTCCAAGTGCCTGGTTGGAAATGCTGAAGTCGTGGATGATGTAGGTGGCACAGAGACAGCCATACACAAAAAGCCAGAGCCAGATAAGGTACCGTTGGAAATTCGCAGCGTTGGCGCCTCGGGGTTTATTCGCAGAGATGAATCTGTGTTGTTGCTCCAGGAAACGATACACAACCAGGAAAAGCAATGGCTCATAGACTTTACGCAAAAGTGTCTGAACGGAAGATTCGAAGCGGTAGCCGGACATGACGGTTATCTTGGCGCTAAGGAGTCCGTAACGAACGCTGTAAAGGATTGAACTGATGAGTGCCATCGAGATTGCAGTTTTCAGCAATCGATTCCCCGCGTGCTTCCTGAGGAGACGTAGCATCCGAATGAGCATTATGCCGAATGCGACGGTCCAGATGATTGAAACGACGAGGAGACCGAGAACTTCAGCATCGGAGTAGAGGCTGGAATAGCTGTGGCCGTAGATAAAGGTGATCGCGGTATTATAGTAGGCGGAGGATCCGCCTCCGCGACTGCCACCGCCGCCGCCGCCGCGTCCACCACGAGGAGCCATGGAAGTGGAGTGTAAAAGGTTTGTAAGTGATGGCCGAAGAAACCCGGGAAAGTCGAGATCACTTCTGTCTGGATTTTCGGACTGGATTCGAGCACAGAATATATGCAGTTGGTTCACGTATTTTTTATTGATGGTGCCACGAGCAGGGCTGTTACACAGGTCTCGCTTGCTCTGTGGAGGTCCACCTTGACCAACAAACAATGAAAAGCGGCTGAAGAGTGGAGACACAAACCGCATATGCATGCCAAGCAGTGCACGGCCAGCTAATGTGTTGTGTCACGCTCCACACTGTATACCGTGTGACATATAAAATGCTTGTGCAACAAATCAGCCAGCATTTGTACTATCTATCGCTGGATACAAACAACCTTCTTCGGCGAGCCCGCAAATCCTGTTAAAGGGGGACTTGACTCGTCTTCATCAATGCGAGCGCGAGCAATCGTCTTCCAGGGTACATACAGTGCCATACTTTACAATCAAGACGTTTGAGGCAACATACAACGGCCTGTGCTGCCAATCTGCAGCCACACAAATGTCCTACCAAAGGTGCCCTATCGAGCTCGCATATCTGCTATAGAATCCGTGGTAGTGATAGTAAAACGGCACCCGCTGGTTGAGGCAACTTTGGTTATAGCGTAAGCTGCGAACTAACTCTCGTCATGTATGCACTGCTGCTGCAGAGTTAGAGAAGCAACGCTCAATGGCTTCACTCATCATCACGAGGACGAGATAGGAGTTCATTTTTTTGTCCACACCATGAAAAGGAATACTCCGGGGATTTGTGGATACGTTCAAGATTAGATCATTAGCGCAAACTAAAGATTCTCTGACGCAGACTCTACTCATCATGATTAAACACCAACACAACCATTAGCTTTGCTAGCCCACTAGAGAGAAAGCTAATCGTGAAGGTGGAAATTTTTTATTCGAATTCAACGACTTACACGTGCTACCCAACAGCAAGATCTAAGTATAGATAGTCAAGAGTAATCTGGGTGGCGCAATGGCTGTATATACCAATATGAATTGGATACAATTGGTATGCGGTGGGGCGTCGTCGTGGGGGTTTTGTGGATACGAGTAGCCGACGCTAGTTTTCTTTCATGCTAACCTCGACGCGTTTAGCGTCTATGTTCTTCTGTTGGTAAGATTTTTGCAAGCGATGGATTTTTATCTGTATGTTTCGGGTGCGGTGGCAATTAATTTGTTCACTAGGTACTTAAGGTGGTATACGTATATTGACTCTGTGGTGATAATATAAGGTTGTGTTGCTTGTTCCCATTTAGTAGAGGTATAGAGGGTAGTATGCGCGCTTATAGAACGGAGCCACTGGCTCCATTACCAACGTCTGGGAGATTATCGTAAGCTAGGTGGATCTATATGTCAACTAGACAACCTATTAAATCTGTCTGTATACATAAGGTTTCCCGCCAAAGCGCAGTTACCTGGACTCGATTGGTAACCAGAAGTGTGGTACTAGTGGCTGAATGTAAGAAACCACCATGCACACTCGCATCTAATATCTACTCTCGAGTACTTGAGTTGGTGGGTAGCCATTGGATCTCACTCTTAAATAGAGTGTTACTAGGTGTTTTGCAGCTTCTAGAAAAAATTGTCAATGGTACACGAGAGCCCAAAGGTCGCTCATGTGATTGGCATACGGCGGTCTATGAATTTCTTGCCAGATCGTCCTGAAGGTTTGCAATTGGGCACGTGTGATCAAAATGTTGGAAAAGGGTAGCGGATGCTGAGTCCAGAACTGATTATGATAATGGCTCTTACTCTACTGTATTCCGATCATTCTGTATCCATAAAGACAAGAACAGATTGATCGGTCCGTCACCTGATTTGAGCGCGGGGTTGAGCAGATTTGCACTACTATTGATTGTTCCCACGCGTGTATGTGCTATAACCTATACTAATTTAGATACTCTTCATGGTGTACGCACGTGAATCATGACATCACCACCGATAGGGCTGGCAAGGCGTGCACCCGGACCACACCTTGTGCGCAGACGCCTGGCCGGTGATCACGACGCCGGGGCCGTCAAAAAAACTGCCGCCGGAGAAGCAAATGCCTGCTAAAAAAACAAGACCCACAAAGAAGAAAACCTCAGAAATGACGTGAAATTCTTGTCTCAATGCTGATGCACGAAGCCGATCCGCACAGAAAACACCACTTAGATTGCCAAGAGACATCTGAGAGAAGTAGGCTGGTACTACCTATCAGCGCATTGCATTCTTGTACTACCTAACACAGGATACCATGAACTCTCACAAGGCTGTATTGTGCGGCGACACATATCCTGCAGGTTCGGTTCAGTAGCCGTGCTAGTGATACCAGACCCGCTATTTGGGGGTAAACGGTGATATGTCGCTGCTGCATTAGAGCGGGGTCGTGGAGGCTGTGATATCTCTTCACTACAGCGGTGTTTGTATGACTTAACTGGCCATTTGTAGCCTGCTTACCGCTCTATGTGCGCATCACATGCCCGCAGCCCTTGAGAATATTTAGCGCAAATATGTGGCTATCTGGTGCTACTCGAGACTCGTAGGGCTGAGCGTCCTCTTAGCCATATGGCGGCCTTGTAGCGATCTGGTTAAACCTTTCACTAGGCCACCACATCCTTTTTACATGATCGTATATACGTTACTAACTCCTGAATATGCACACCTTAGATCCTTATCAACTCTCGACTGGTATTTTGGATTTTACTTCACTGTGATGTAGGAATGTGTTCTGAGTAATCCTGTGATCTGGGTAATGGTTACCTTCTCATTAGATTTCGATACAAAGTCTGAACGCTAGTGCGAAGGATGTACATATCCATGAACACACATACCACTAAACAGTTTGAGATTGATTGCTAACAGGTAGTAAGGATCCGGCGGAAACATAGAATGGTACATGCTCAAGTGAGTATTGGAAAATGTAGCTAGATAAGAATTGGGACAAAAACACTAGTAGGAACTAGTGACCTCAATAGCCTAGCCCGTGTAACCAAGTAGAGTGGCAAAGAGCGGACTATCAGCTCGCCTGCAAATTCTCTAGTTTGGTGGACTGGATGGCGAGACTAGTTCGAGTTTAACTATTCTAAATTACAAAAAGTACATCCATATTCAAGCCTCTATCACAGCCACTGCTCTACCGCCTATGTGGCTATGACTGATGTCTGCAATTTTCCAGGCGGTGAATAGTGTCAATCATTTTTACCACTTCCTGAACACGTTCGAATGGAAGCAAGCCATTGTGTGCCAATGATTTCATAACCTCTTGTGCCTCAACAATATCATCACCCAGGAGAAGCAGGAGCAGGAATGTGAGTGAGAGCAGGAGTGATGATTGCGTGTTGGTGAGGCGGATGTAGATCTAATCAGATCTTCGGGTGTAACACTCGGATTTTCAAATTAAGTTGATGATAGAGATGACAAAGTCGATAAGGAAGATCCGTATTAACTACCCATTGAGAGCACCTGTGGGGACACTGCATCTGTGGCAAGTACCATCTAAATAGGGCCAGTGGAGCCTCATGAAGCTTATTACTGCGTCACTGTTGCCTCACGAAGCTTATTTACCACCTCCTACTACGTCACTTCACTTAGCTGGGATGCACTGGTGCTCCAAGCGCAGTGCCAGCGTAGTTCTTGCCACCTCCGTGGGCGGAGAACTAGCCTGCGAGGCGAGCCGACTAGTTCAAACGTCAGTTCGACGAGACTATTGAGATCACTGGTAGAAACAGAGTTCAGAGGCACAGGGTGCACCGGTGATGGAATTCCATCTGTATCCGTACCGGAAGCGACTCGTGTTGCTAGTGATCTCAGTGGCAGAGTTGTCAAGATGCAATATCACCACAGGCTATGCGGTGGAAAACAACAGTTATCGACTGCTCCTAGAATCGATCATGCACGTCTACTATGAATGAAATATCCTCCATCCGTGAGATGGCGTCCATGCCAGGCGTCGATGTGGAATCATACATACCACCAATCTTACTGCATCATGACCCTTTTCATTCGAAAAGAATGATAACGCAGGATACTATATCCACCACATCGCTGCTTAACCACATTAACTGCCATATTGTGGAATAACCTGGGTTATTTGACATTATGAGATGGCAATCTATGACCCGGTGGGTAAATTATTTACAAATAAGCACGAACTTGTTTGCTATTGTACAAGATTTCTAATCTCGATTAATGGAGTCTCCCAGCACAGCTAGAAGTTCAATAGCGTATGAAGCTCGGAGTCCTTGTAGATGCAGGAAGTGTAAGCCTTATCATACTGGGAGCCCTGGGAGAGGTTCTAACCCTGATAGAAGATCGCTAGCGAGACCAATATCGGGAGAACACTAAACTCGGACAGCCTATCCTGGTGTGGGCAATACCAACTAAAATGTATACTCTGCCGCACATATGGTGTCAGTTGTGGGGACTTGGTTGAGGGAGTCGTAAGTGACTTCACAGCAGTCGGTGAGAGATATATATGAGTGACGGTGAATGACCTACTGGCCCATAATCTGACTTCAATTATGGCCGGTGGGCAAAGAGGAATGAATAGGCAGCAAGCCGAATAAGGTGGTGGGAATAGATTGGGGAAGCTTGACTGTGGGGTACCGTCAAATGCCTCTCTAAGCTATACTCTTTTTTCAGCCGTACACAGCAAAGTCCATGATGGTTGTACCAGTTCTCCGGATTGGTTATGCTCTGCAGTGAGTTACATAACCTTCGATGAATTTAGCAACATACTGTAGGGATACAATCATGTATATTAGGGCTAGGGCAGTGGGATACCAAGTCACATTGGGCAGACCTCAGTAGCTACATCATGGAATAGATGATCATCCTTTGTCATCCTCACATTTGGTTGCAACACCAATCCACAAGCTCCCCTTAGCTGCAATTGCTCAGTCTCCAGTAGCAAGTGGAGAGAAATGATCAAATAGACCCAATAGAGTCCAATCCTTGGAATCCTAACAAATCTGAAGGTCTTCCACCACCACTACCACAAAATACACAAAGGCTTGGCAAAACGGAAACAGCAAAATAAGTGAACAACTATGGCAGTAATCAACAAACAGACACAAGAAATCAATTTGAAGCATAGAATTGACCGTGGAACGATATTGTAGCCCCGTTTGGATTGTCTGGGGAGGTTGGGCATTTCAACAATATAGCAAGCATGAATCAGTAACGCATCAATCATACTGAATCAGTAATGATAGCAACCATTGGAGGAGAGAGGTCCACAAAGAGAGCTGTTAAGGACATTGGTAGATCAATTCTGAGAGGCAATATGGAGATGGAGGGAACAGAAGAAGTAGAAGTATCAAATGGCACTGCCGGTGACATGATGATGACAGGTTGTGCCACTACTATCACAACTACTGTGAAGCCACTATCACGCAATGAGAACAGGAAGAGGCAGAGGAGCATGGATCTCTAGGCCTATGGAGATTGCAGGAACCACCTGGACAGAACAGTTCAACAGCAGGTACAGGAGCTAATGCAACTGCACTGTACAGTTCAATATTTAAAAAAATCGTTGGAAGTCTATACAGTATGTGAAGAGGCACAATGGCTAGGAGTAAAGATGCGAATGGAAGAAAGAGAGAAAAATTGGGACTTCCACCACCAGGACAATATACTGTGGGCAGCAGGCATCACACACACGATTGCGGAGGATATGAATGCAGCAATATCTGGCCAGGCAGTAAGAGATTAGTTGGCGAAGCATAGCACCAATCACCACTAACAGATCAAGAGCAGTTGGAGAATGGTGATAGATGCAAGATAAGTGGAAACCAAAAACCAGATGCAGGCATTGAACAACAAGCTCAATAGACTTCACAAAGAGCAGAGGAAAAAACAAGACAATCCAAATGACACAGTGATGAGCCAAATGACAAACGTATGGTGTGAAAAGATCAGTAGGATTTCTAAAGCCAACCAAAAGCAGATCGCCAAGGGGGAGGAGGGTAGGAATTAAAGACAATAGAGAAAAGGGCAAGAAGTAAGGGAAATCAATTGGGAGGCAGCCAAGGGAATGGAGTACCACTCCTTTCTGGCAGATCTGAATGGATGTTCAGAAGGCTCTAGGGATTATCAACACGGAAATTTAGGCAAATACAGAACACACAGGCAGGGGAAAGAAGCAAATTCAAGTGGCCTTGGGAATGGAAATCAAAAGTCAGGGACTAGAAGAGTCTAGACATGCCCCTGAAATAGCGCCAGGTGGATTTAACCCAGTCGAAGTAGGGACCCTGGGTTTCTCGACAGCGGCAGTAACACAAATAGCAAAGCTGACAATCATTCAGCTTAAGGGAAAGGCAAAACCAACACTGATAGCAGTACCAGAGGTCTAAAAGCCAAAGGCACTGGCAAATGCTACTAAGGGGCCAAAGGCAGATATTAGAGAAAGTGCTCCAACCAAGTCAGCTAAGGGACCGACAATGGAGGCCTCAAAGATATAGCAGACTAAGATTTGAAAGCTGACTTATGTGGAGAAGTTAGCAGTATTGACGACAGGACAAAACAAGAAGGATGAGGAGGGCTTTCAAACTCTGGGAAAGAAGAAGACACAGAAGGTGGCAAGCAAGAAGGCAAGTGGTTTGGTGTCCATTGCAACAAACAAAAATACAACAGAAAACAGGAGAATCATATTCAAGAGGAACAATTGTCTCCCTGTCACCCCAAGAAGAGATGTGGAAATAGTATTGGCAGTCAATACTGCACTCCATGCAAATCGAGTTACAGTACATATCAGGATTATAGACATCTTGACAAATGTGAGAGGTGTTAGGGGTTTTCCCATATCATGCGTACGAGGTACATCAGGCTTAGTCTCCCAAGCTCACTTACGTCACCCTATGATGTACAGTCGAGGTTACACCCTTGGGATGTCTACTAATGAACGAGCGGAAGGCTCAACATAGCCAGGTGAAATTCCCATGATATTCCATGCTCCAATATCGGGTCTCGGCCTCCGAAATGCAATCGGTGGGTAGAGACAGTACGCACACTTGATGTGACAGTAACTGAGGAGTGATTCCTTCGGTGCTGGCCAAGGCACGGGACACACCAAACCATACTGCCGAAGCAAACATAACTGCCTTGCAGAGACATTAGGGTCAGCTGTGCGTGTCAAGGGTTCAAGGCTCGGAGTTCTAGGGGTTATAAAAACCAATCTAAGACGTAGGTGTTGGGGGTTGGGCAGTGATCGCGGGTACTGCGTAACAAGCAAGAGACTTGAATTCCGCAATTACAGAAGTGAACAAAGATTTGTTGCCGAAGCTATTGATTGTTTTGTAGACTAGAGAACGAGTAAAGAACAAACATATCCTCCGCGAATCCAACATCCTGATATACAGTTAACGCGACCGTCGTCACCTTTACTCACTCGTTCCAAAATACATCCTAACTCCACCCAACTATGTATGCAACCCTTTCAGTCCGTGGCCTACGCCGTAACCATCACGCCATATTTACAACGCAACCAAAGAAACCTGATTCCATCCAACAAAACCTAATTCCCTCCAACAAAACCTGATTCCTTCTATCGAAACCTGTTTTCCTTCGTATTCCCTTTTCCCTTCATCGATCCTTACTCCTTCTTCAATCCTCACTCGACACAACCGTGACAGTAGCTCCCCCTCCCACATACTAAGTTCCTACAAAGCTGTTGATCCGGGCTTGCCAGATTGTTTTGCATGGATGATGTCGATTGCTTGGAGCCCATCCACGTTAACTGCCGGTTCCCAGCTTTGTTCATTGTAGCCTTTCCACTGGACCCGGTACTGCAGCTGTCGTTGAAACATCCTCGAATCGTCGATGCGTTCCACTTCGTATTCTTCTTCTCCATCCACGATAACTACGGGTGGTGCCGATTCGATTTGCCCTGGTAAAGGGTCTTCCGATACTTTGGTCAAGCGGGAGATTGGTTGTACTGGATGAATGTGGAGGTCCTTGGGTAATTGTAATCGATAAGCCCACGGACTAATAACCTCCGTAATATCGTATGGTCCCAGGCGTTTCCAGTCAAGCTTCTTACTGGATCGTTGTGTTGTAATATTCCTGGCGTCCATCCAGACTCGGTCCCCGACCTCCATCTGCACTCCCTCTCGTCGATGCTTGTCTGCTTGTTCCGCTTGAATATCTTGTGCTCGAGTCATTTCAGCCTTCATCTGTTGAAAGATATCGCTCATTTTCCGGGAGAGAATATTTGCGTTTACTTCCCTGATATCGTTTCCATTCTGAATCGGATGTTGACTGAAGGTCATTCTTGGGTGAAATCCGTAATTGCCAAAAAATGGTGAGCATCCTGTTGTTTCCGAGGCGTGATTGTTTGATGCAAATTCTGCTATTGTA
>WHVE01000582.1:0-85850 GCA_015178995.1 Trichophaea hybrida
GGATATACAATAATTTATAATATCCCATTTAAACTGGATTGCAATTTAAAGTAATCACATTGCCAACTACTGTATATTGTAAGTATTACCAGTGTGTTTCAAATATTTGGTTACTGGTATTTAAGAGGTGTGTTTGGAAATGTTACAGATATATTTCATATATGTTGTTGGTGTTAGATATGATGAGCTTGGGGGTGATATGAAGAATTTGGTGTAAATGCTGATACTAGAGGTTACTGTAGGTGATATGACTTACAGTAGATTACCAGTCATGAAATATCTTTTTTGCACACAGAGACTACCAATATGAGAACTGCCATGGCTAATAATAGCGGCTCGAAAATCCCTCCCTTTTAGGTATAAGCGAATTTTGCTGCCCATTGATGATTGCAAATCCCATCAAAATTGACTTCAAAGCTTGAAGTTGTTCCCTCTTTCATTCCTTTACAACGCAACCAAAAGCTATTTCTCCCCATCATATCTCTTTCTTTACATCCGCTTCTGCTTTGTCTTCTGACACTTCGAACTTCCCCAGACATCGGGACCCTCTCGTTGGACAACTCGCTGTGTCGGCTCTTGAAAGTTTACTCATATCATCAAACGAGGTCTCATTTGAAGCCCTATCTTCACTCGATTTCCAGCTCTCCATATCATCTTCATCCCGCAGGGCCGCATTTCCGTCGCATCCCTGAAGGGGGTCTCTGCTTGGTCGGATTTTATCGGATGGCACCAGACGCAATAGCTTCCATTGTAGATTCCAGAAGTGCAGCAGTGGGCAGACTGGAGAACACCTATCAAACAGTTGGCCTTCCACTGCCTGTTCAAATCAGGCCTAGCACTATTCCCATTGTTACACCTCTACAGACTCGAATCAAACCTCAGAAACGACAAGCCAAATTACCTTCTATAGTGTACAGGGAATCCGATTCTAGTCTCAGCGAGTACGAAGACTTTGATTCTGACGCAGAAACGGAACGCATGCACACTTCACCGAAAAAGCAACGATCTAGTATGGTGGTGCAACACCCAAGTGCCTCCACGGTTACAACAGCATCCGCGATGGTGTTAGAGATACCCCTGGAGGACCTGAGCCGACATATAGACATGTCAACCAACGACCGACCTCTATATTTCCCATCTAAATCAACGAGCAAGAAAAGGAAACGAGATGAGAACTCACCACTTACCTCGTTGGATCCTCTCACGAAGAAGTTGATAATGATATCAACGTCTGAAAAGAAAGTACAAAGTCCACTGGGGAAGGGAGCGATTGAAACGTTCGGTCGTAATCCGGAAAATAAAGACTCTGCACTTATTAATAGCAGAGCTTCCTCTCCAGACAATGCTTTTGCTACTGGCAACTACATTTCCCATAGTCAGAATGAGTGGGACAATGCCGATAATGGCGAAGTCATGACTCAGATTTCTGACGATGATGTCGATGATATTTTTGACAAACTACAATCAGCAGAAGAAGAAGAAGACATTGGTAATTCGACAGATGTCCATGGTATACCATAATCCAATTACATTTTCAAAAATTCGATCTGATATATATCTCGCAGATTTGGCAAAGGATAGGCAGAAACTAAAAGCAGTTGAAGACCTGGTTGAAATTGAGAAGATATTTGCAAAGCTTAAAGATAGGTAAGTCTTGTCAGTCACCGGTGTCTAAGTCTGGGTCTGATTGGATGTGTGCAGCATATACAACGAAAAACTCCATCGAGTCGAAATCGAGATGAAGTTGTTGCGTGAGGGCAGTCACCCTGAGTATGTGGCGCAGAAAAGGGTCATTGATTACCGGCTAGAGGAAAAAGTCCGATTATCGAATGCCCAATATAATCATGCGATGAAATCTTTGGATATTTCCACTTATGTTAATAGAGCACAACTACATTCGCAGTATTTTCAGCAAGCCCGTAAGCTCCGTGAGGACACGCTTTATCATTGTAGCGAACTTTGGTACAATATTCAACGTGAACGCCGCGTTGGAGATGCGCCGGTTCCAGGTATATTATTTCAAAGTGCACATATGTTGGATGAGTGGATAACATCTTTACCTTCTCAGAATATACTGTTCGAATCTCAGACCGACAAAGTACTAGAATCAAGCAGCGAATGCAGTATAACTGGGAAGTTCAGATCCTTGGGGGCATCCAAAAGCAGATTGGATTCCCTGCAGCTCCCGATGTTAATGGTGCAACTAAGGGAGATATGGATGAAGACTTTGAGTCACTCGGTGTACGTTGCTTCTATTTTCCTTTCCCATAATGCTGGGTTTCCAAAATCTGAGGCTGTGATAAGTTTTGATGTAACGTTCTGTGATTTTAGATCGCTTCTCAGACAGAATCCGTTGTGCGTTCCATCGCGCCTCCCAACCTATTGCCCTCGAACTTCAGTGATCGAACAATATCACACTTTCGCATGCCTGTTCATGTTCAACCGCTCTCACCGACGATCCTTACAGCTGCTCAGCAGTCACTGTCTTACAATCATTCTCGGATACACCGACATCATCATCACCATCATCGGGCTCACCCACATATACCTCAACCCGAACCCGACCATCTACCTTATGTACCTCATCCGCCAAATCTCTCAGTGGGCAACAATTTCGTTCCGCCTGCATCCTCCGAGCCCTTAGTGCCACATTTGCAGCATTCATCGCATGCCAATGTCAAAATGGAACCATTTCCTTTACCGACATCTCCACCTACCCTAAAACTAACTGAGGCATTTTCAAATTTTCCTACTTATCTGATGCAAGAACAACGACCATCTCCCTATTCGATGGTGCATCAAATTCGCACTTCTCCACGCCATCAGATCAGCAATTCTTGTCTAGAAGAGAAGTTAGGAAAAAGCAGATCCAGTCATTCAAGTGGAGAAAAGATACGTACGGGTGGAAACTCTGTGGAAAACTTGGCAACGCAAAATAGTCAAGCGATGGAAAGCTTGGGAAACAACGGAGGAGGGGAGATAAAGGGCCCAAATAGCTCCGAACACGGAGGTGGCGCTGGCTGATTTTAGTTTTCTATGTTTACTATCTTCAAACTTATTAATGGCATCTTACTGTTAGGTTCGGGTTGCTATGCCTTAACTACTCTGTAGCTTGACGGCTTTTTTCAATACTGGGCATTATAATTAATTGCAGTTCGTATGAACCGACCAGTTTACTGTCGCAGTAATGTAGTATTTCCGGTAGTCTAAATAAAGGCCACAGATCGAAAGCAGTAGACAAATCATTCTCAGCTGTCATTTTGAGCTCCACATACTCTACAGCTACAGATACACTGCCACACAAAAGTTAATATGTTTTTAACTAGAACCATGAGAAGGGGGTGTTGGAGCATCTCTTGATGTTGCTGACAGTAGTTGACTTGCTGTCATTGTCTAGAATTTACATTCCAGAGGGAATATGTTATCATACACTGTTCGACCACAGCACAATTTTCCTGTGGACTGGGCCATGACTCTGATTGGAATACCATGAGTATTGTCCCAGGTTTACCTGTTCAAAGTAGTATTTTTGTTCAATTCAGACATGGCTTTGATAATGATAGCTTAGGAGTATTGCTCAGAATATAGGAAAAATCAAGAATTGGCTGTTTCAATATATATATTATAAAAACTTGCACTACTTGTTGAAAAAATTGTACTTCTACTTTTGAAAAACTCAAAGATCTGTGTAATTTTATTTTCATTCCATCATATACTTCTATGTATATTTTTTTCTTGAATTCCATTACCCAATCACCTTTTATATTTATATCCAGAAAAAAAACATTGTTGTATACAGGATTCTTTTATATCAATGGTATTTGAATACTTCAAACAAAATTTTTTGAGATTTATTAAATTCTAATATTGTACTGATACAAACAGATTCTATTTTAACTTATAGATAATGTATTATACCTTCTATGACTTTCAGACTGAAATACTTATAATTGTCACTTTTGAAATTGTTTAATTATAATGTTATTAGCTATCACTCATCTCAAATAGTAGAGTGAATCTTTTCAAATTGCCAACAGATAAGAAGTTATATCTTTAATAAGTAAAAAATCATAGTTAATAGTTTCAGTCTTTTATACATTTGATAGCTAATAACTGTCACGGTTGGGTTGAGTGATGATCGGTGATGGAGAGATGATCGGTGAATAATATAAAAGATAAAGCATGACGAGAATGAAACCAGGTTTTAAACAGAGGCTAAAGCATGACGAGAATGAAATCAGGTTTCGAACGAAGGCTCAAGCATGACGAGAATGAAATAAGGTATTGAATCAGGGTTTTACAGGAAACGACAGAATCGTATGAAAGCAGTGTACAAAGAAAGCATGAGTTCAGATGTATTATGGAACAAGTGAAATCACTTTATATAAACCAGGCATTCGGCAGAGGATAAGTTTCTCTCTTCACTGTTTTTCTCATCCATAAAACAATCAATTAGCTTCAGCTTGCACTTCTTTCACACTCAGTGATTCTGGATCGTGTCTCTTGTGTATAGTCTTCGTTTCTTTAGCTACAGACTATTCTTGACTCTTGAGCCTTCCAGCTTTCGGATTTTATAACCCTTAGAACTCCAAGTCCTGAACCCTTGACACCCTGCCCTGAACCCTTGACAGAAAAACAAGTCTAAAATCGATTCTACCAGTTATATTCTTGTTTTATATGCCGTTATCCTCACTGCTTAGGCTGCAATTACTGTTATCGCACTTGCAACCCATCCTGCAAAGTTTTTAAATGCGCAAGCAACTTCGAAAACAGATCGGCTATCTATTTCTACTGGAGACATATCTGTTTACCTTGTTTGTGGACCGTTCGAAAATCTACGAATCCAGATATTTTTGGCAATCAGTGCCACTTCTAAATATATGAGCGAGGACAAAAGGACCTGCGACTGTACTTATTTTCGCTACTGTCCATAAGAAGAGGGACATTTAGATCACAATTATCCAAACCCAACCATCCACTGCAACTCTGGAGCAATTCAAGAGTGGGCCGAAATACCTATCTGCAACTGCGGAATAGTGGAATTCAACACTTTTTTCGATTGCATCGAGGAATGCGATTGTATCCTTTGGTCACTGTGGACCCTCCGTCTTGATACCCTCTTGACTTGGGATCTAGCCAGGTATCAATGTGCTGGAACGCCAATAAGTGTATTTGGTGTAAAATTCCTTGTGGTAATGACTGCTGGATATACTGGAAAAGCGATACCTGGAGGCACATCTGTAATGAGTGCCTTGAAGTTGCACAAACTTTTGGTTGGAGAATCAATAAATATCTACACCAATAACCGTTTGAAAATTGCACAGATATCAGGAGAATCTTCAAGAGTATACCGCGATGTGAAGCTGATTGGGGCACTACAATTGGAACTGGAAAACGTAATACTGGCAAATATGGAGATCATGAACAAAGAACAGCTCAGGTGTCACATTGAGGACATCAACACAGGACGAACAGCCCTTGCTCAGTTACCGACAACCAGCAGGTTGAACGAATTGCAAAAGGAATGGCAATCTGTGAAGAATGCGGAGGCACAAATATCGGAATTGTTGGCAGCAGAAAACAAGGTCATTGAGAAACGAAACAACCTGAAACAGGAGCTGTGCCTTATACAACCGAAGTTAAGAACCACAAAGGAAAGAGTACCAGTCTGCACACATGGAGACCTACAAGCCAAGATCACAGATCTAGAACAACGATTGGAAAACAGAGCACCAGAAGGGACGGATAAGCTCAGACAGGGACTTGAAGAAACAGAGGAACAGTTAAAAAGCTGTGGAGAAGAAAGAAACGAATATCGGGATCAGGTCATGCGAGTATCAGGACTGGCAGGAACATCGGATGGTGGGAACGGTGGTAGGGGACATGAAGGAAGTGAAATTCACCGAATTTCGGGAGCAGACTGAAGGGCACTTCCAGGGTGGATGGCACAACTAGCAATGAAAATCGCAGAAAAACAAGGGAGGTTTTTCAGCACACAATCTAAGATGTGATACGTGGCACATTGATGAGAAGGCGTGGCCCTGAATCAGATTCAACCGTACATCGACAGGAAAATCGACGATTTGAAGTTAGAGTCACTAGAAACATTTCTGGACCTGTTGCAATTGGCGTTTGGAAACCAAGACATACAGGCCACAGCGAATCGGAAACTGATCAAACTTAAGCAAAAGAATCGAGAACTGGCCCAATACTACGCAGAATTCCAATTGTGGGTACCTGATGTTTATTGGAATGAAGCAGCCCCGTTGAAAGTATTACGACACGGCCTATCTGAGGAGCTGAAGGACTCACTACAGCACTGCGACATTCCATCGGACCTTATCCAATTTGTCAATATGTGTTCGAAGACAGACTCCCAAATCCGTGCCCGAGCTGCGGAGAGAAAGTCAGGAAGATGGACACCAGGGTCAAAGAAACACGAAACCACGAACAACACTACACCTGCCCCAGAAACAGCACCCGCAGGCACTGTGGCAGGTTACCATGGCCCTGCTCCAATGGATCTTTTCGCAGTCAAGGGGAGGAAGATTACGCTGGAGGATCAAAAAAGACTAAGGGAAGGATGATTGTGTATGTACTGTAGGGATTCAAGGCACTTCGCAGCAAGTTGCCCAAGAAAATTCAAAGCAGCATCAGGGCAGGTGGAAGTAACACCGTTGAAGAAAGCAGGAAATGATATAGACGCAGATTCGGGAAAAGAAGTCGAGTCGGGAAAAGTCTAGGCCAGTGCAATCAGAATGGCCATTGCACTGGGCACAAATTTCCTTTGTCTACAGTAGTTAAGTCTTGATTTGGAATTTCGCAGTTCTTGATTGGTAGCGTAGAAATCAAGGAGTGTTTCATGGACAGCAAGCATCTTGTTGTGAAATGTTCACTCAAAATTGGAGACAGGTTAATCAATAAGCACGCTTTAATTGACTGCGGAGCCACAGGAATAGCATTTGTGGACAAAGACTTTGTTCGCCATCATCAATTGGAAGAGAAGCAATTATGAGAATCCAGAGAGTTACAGGTTATCAATGGAAGGCCCATCGAATCAGGAACCATTACGACCATGGCCAAGCTAAATATGGGAATACGATCACATCAGAAGCAACTACCAGCATTCGCAACACAATTGGGACATTATCCGATCATATAGGAATTGCCATGGTTACGACTTTACGACGTAATAGTTCAATTCCAGGCGCCAAGGACCAGCTTCGAAAGCAGCTACTGTCAACAGCTTTGCCAACATCATTCGAGTGTATGAATATAGGGCAATCACATGGAAACAACAGCAGCAGATCCAGAAAAACAATAATTTGACATCTGCGCAGTAGCAGTATCACCCTTCATGAGAACAGTCAGAAGGGAGAAACTCAAGGTTTACATCATCACATTGTACAAAATCAAAAAAGCCTTGGGAATGAAGGATTTACAAGAAAAATCCCTCGACGAAGTCATCCCCAAGAAATACCATGAGTTTTTACCCCTGTTCAGCAAGGTAATAGCTGAAACTCTACCACCGCACCGATTCTACCATCACAGGATCAAGACACAGGAAGGCTTCACACTACCGTTTAGGTCTATTTATAGTTCATCTCGAGATGAGCTACAAGTTTCAAAGGAATGGATAGAGAAGAACTTGTCTAAGGGATTTATCCGGTTGTCTTCATCACCTTCCGGAGCCCCACTATACTGCGCTCCAAAGCTGGGAGAAGGCTCAAGACTTTGTATCAATTACCAAGGCCTAAATGAAGAAACAATCAAAACACTGTCCCCTCTACCATGAATCCAAGAAACCCTTCTAAGACTCTCGAAGGCTCACTATTACACCAAGCCAGACGTCTGCAATGCATATAACATGATTTGAACCGCAGAAGGGGACGAATGGAAAATGGCTTTCAGAACCCGCTATGGACTTTTTGGATTCACTGGTTATGCCTTTCGGACTTACCAACACACCAGCATACTTCCAAGAATTCTTCAACCACATACTACTACCTTTCCTAGACATCTTCTGCACAGCCTTTTTGGACGATATTCTTATTTACAGTGATAATTTGAAGGAACACAAGGAACATGTCAGAGCAGTCATGACCGCACTCACAGAAGCTGGTCTCTACCTAAAAGCAGAAAAATGCAAATAACATATGGAAGAAGTCAAGTACCAAGGGTTAATTGTCAGAGTAAATGGCATAAATATGGATCTGGAGAAAGTCCATGCAGTTGAAAATTGGGAAGCACCGGGGTAACTCTAAGATGTTCAAGCTATTTTAGGCTTCGCCAACTTCTACCGACGATTCATATGGAATTACAGTAGGGTGGTAGAACCGCTAACAAAACTGACGAAAAAGCTAATACCGTTTTATTGGGGACCCAATAAGAAAAGAGCATTTGTCGAACTCAAGTTAGCTTTTATGACGGCACCAGTGCTAGCCCATTTCGACTATAAAATAAAGTTAGTCCTCGAAACTGACACCTCAAGTTATGTATCGGCAGGTGTTCTCTCTCAGTATGACAACCAAGGAGTGCTACATCCAGTGGCCTCCTGTTCCATAAAACGCTCTCCTGCCAGGGAAAATTACGAAATCTACAATCAAGAATTAGGCGCGATAGTCAAAAGTTTGGAACAGTGGAGGCCTGAGTGCGAAGGTTCAGCACATCCGATTAAGATTCTCACAGGTAACAAGAACTTGGAATACTTCATGACGTTGAAACTGTTAAACCGAAGGCAGACAAGGTGGTCCGAATGTCTCTCCCGCTTCAAGTTCAAAATCGTTTATCGCCCAGACAAACACGGGCAAAAGCCCGATGCACTCACAAGAATGCCAGGAGACATTCCTCCGAAGGGGTTGGCAGAAAAAACCCAGCAAATCATGCTAAAAACCGAAAACCTCGACAAGGAGCTACGCAAAACCTTGGTAGTGGCATTTGCAGAGACGGTCAATCTGGACAACAATTCAACAAGTGCCGAAGAATTATGGAACTCGGTAACAAGGGTGTGTCAACAATGCCCGTACGACAGCAGCGCAGGACTATGCACCTACAAAGAACAACCATTGGAAATTTCTAAAATACAAGTCCAACCAACGGACAAGGACAAACTGAAATTGATCCAGAAATGTCATGATTCTCCGGTTGCAGGGTACCCAGGACAAGCAAAAAACCTACCACCTGCTAGGTTGAAGCTATTCCTGGAACCAAATGAGAAAGAACTTGGACCGCTATGTATGAAACTGCCATACCTGCCAGCAAAGTAAAACAACCCACAGAAAGACCCATAAAATACTACTAGGACAAGAGATACCGGAGTAACCATGGTCAGATTTGAGCATAGACTTCAAAGTTGGGCTACCGGCAAGCAAAGGATTCAATGCAATATGGGTAGTGGTTGACCGCCTAACAGCAATGCTTCATCTGGTACCTTGCACAGACAGCGTGGACGGAAAGAAACTTGGCGAAATGTACATTAAGGAAGTGTTCAGAATGCACGGACTGCCCAAAACAATAGTGTCAGATTGACGGCCGTAATTCGCTTCGGAATTCTGGAAACACAACTGTGAAAGATTGGCAATCGAACGAAGACTGTCCACCACATTCCACCCTCGGAGTGATGGCCAAACTGAGAGAGTCAATGCAGTGATGGAACAGTACCTTCAAAATTTTGTTAATTATCAGCAAAATGACTGGGTCCAATGGCAACCCATGGCAGAGTTCGCAGCAAATAATCATACCTCGGAAACAACGAATTACTCCACATTTTTTGGCAATTACGAATTCCATCCACGAATAACCTTTGGCCAGCATCCGCTCAGAATTCCGAATGATATCCACGAAGTCACCGCGCAGCAGGTGGCCAAATGAATCGAACAACTGTTTAGCAAACTTAGAGCAGAAGTGAAAAGGCCCAAGCCGTACAGTCCGAACAAGCCAACAAATTATGAAGATTCGAAATGGAGTTACAGATAGCAGACAAAGTATGAATGGACACCAGAAACCTATTGACAGCCTCACCCCGTAAGAAATTAGACTGGAAACAAATTGAACCATATGAAATCACCGATGTCATAAGTCCCTGGGCCTATCGAATCAAACTACCCAATCAGCTACGCATTTACAATGTCCAACCAATATCTCCGTTTGGTAAAGCCGCTCAAGGTCCTCTCCCGAATCAAAAGTAAGAACCACCACCACCGGTGATCGTCGATGGAGAAGAGGAGTACGAAGTCGAACGGGTGGACGATTTCATGCTGTTCCAAACGCAGCTTCAATACCTCGTGAAGTGCAGAGGGTACGACAAGTGCAGCTGGGAACCTGCGGCCATTGTGGATGGACTTAAGGCTATCGACGACTTTCATACCGAACTATGTGGCAAGCCAGGATCGTGAACCCCCTAGGTACTCGGCATTGGAGAGGGGGAAGCTACTGTTACGGTTGTGTTGAGTGATGATTGGTGGTGGAGTGATGATCAGTGAATAATAATAAAGATAAAGCATGACGAGAATGAAATCAGGTTTCGAACGGAGTCTGAAGCATGACAAGAATGAAATCCAGTTTCAAATGCAGGCTAAAGCATGACGAGAATGAAATCATGTTTTGAATCAGGGTTATACGGGAAATGATGTAATCGTTCGAAAGCAGTGTGCAAAGAAAGCAGGAGTTCGGATGAATTATGTAATGAGTGAAATCACTGGATATACACCAGGCGTTCGGCGGAGGATGAGTTTCTTTCTTCACTTGTTCTCTCATCCATAAAATGATCAATTAGCTTCGGCTTCCACTTCTTTCACACTCGGTGATTCTCGATCGAATGTCTTGCGTACAGTCCTTGGTTCTTTAGGTACAGACTATTCTAGACTCTTGAGCCTTCCGGCTTTCAGATTTTATAACCCTCAGAACCCCAAGCCCTGAACCCTTGACACCCTGCCCTGAACCCTTGACAATAACCAATATACAGCTGGTAAATAGCTAACTGGTATGAATCGAGAAGCTAACAATTGTTGAAGACCAAAGAATATATATAATGATATATACAGACCAGCCAGAAGTGGTTTGTGGAATGGGTAGTACAAGTATTATATAATTGAAGGAATAGTATAAAGGTAATATTCAAAGCCAATGTATTTTGGAATATATTTAGCAACAAGTGACTTATAGTAATGATAGTCATGTTTGGTGAATATAAACAGCAGGTTATAGTAGACAATTTGTTCATACTTTACTTATTCTATAGTTTACAAAACAATTAACAAGTGTTGGAATCAATTTTTTTTACTTCAGTGATTCTAGATTGAGTTTTTTGTTGTGTTTGTATTAGCAATTCCAAAAACTTTTAATTTGTATATTTTAGTTGCTGAATACCGTCCACCATTCTGACTTTAAGAATCCATTTGCCCAGTAGTTTTCATAATCTTTTAAATCATATTTTAAACCCTGTCAAAGTTTTGGAGCTCAGAGTTCTAGGGGTTATAAAAACCAAACTAAGGTTTGGAAATGCTGGTACTGCAATCAAGACAAGTGACCCAAAATTCGGAATCACATAAGTGAACAGAGGTTACTTCTGAAGCTATGGATTGTTGGATAGACTAGAGAACTAGTGCAGTGCAAACCAATCCACCCCTAAATTGTTCTTCTTATATAGAATAAACGTGGCTGTTCACACCTTGACTTACTGGTTCAATATACATCAGAACTTGACCCAAACTTTGTATACCCTTCTTAAAACAGCGGTGTTCATGCCACTGTTCCACCATCGGTGTCTTTCAATTATCATGGGCGATTATGTATCACTTGTTTCCCTTCCTCTAAATCCGGTTTGATCACTTAAAAACCAGATTGTTGTTCTCACAATGCAGAAACCTGTTTTCTTGCCAAAAGAATATGATTCCTCATTATTGATCATTATTCAATCACCAATCATCATATTACCCTACTGTGGCAGAAGATCCTCCTTCCAGGTTTGAGTTACAATAAGTTTACTGATCCTGGGTTGCCAGGTTGTGCTGTGTGAAATATGTTGATAGCATGGAGTCTGTCCACATTTGGAGCTGGTTCCTGTGACGGTTGAGTCAAGTGAGGAATGAAGAGGGAGTATTGACAGATGAAGAACGAATATATATTAGGAAAGGAAATAGGTTTTGTTGGTAGGAATCAGGGTTCGTTAGAAGAAAACAGATTTCATTGGAAAGAATCAGGTTTCGTTGGAAGGAAACAGGTTTTGTTGGTGGCATTGTAAATATGGCGTGATGGTTATAGCGTGAGCCACGGGTTGAATAGGTTGCGTACATAGTTGGGTGAGATTTCGATGTATTTTGGAACGAGTGAGCAAAGGTAACAACAGTCGCATCACTTCAATATAAAGCCGATGCATTTGAAGAGAATAGATTTGTTTTTTCCTGTTCTCTAGTCAACAAAACAATCAATAGCTTCAGCATCAACCTCAATTCGCCTCGGTCAGTCCGGAATTCAAGTCTTTTGCCCTGTTTGCAATACTTTCAATTCCGAATTCTGTTGGTTTGTATAGCCCCTAGAACTCCGAGCCCCAAAACCTTAACAGAAGAACAAGTCCAAAATCAATTCTACCGGTTAAAATTCAGTATATGTGCTGCCATCATCACTGAAGCAGCTGTTACTTTTGTCATCATCCTTGTAACCCCCAGTGCTGGATATTTAAATCTATTGGCAACTTTGAAAACTGGTTAACGGTACATAGTTTCTGGAGAGACATTTGCATACTGCACATCTGGGAATTTCGATGAGATAGATCAAATATTTTGGAGGAAACACAAGCCTACGATAGTAACAGACCACAGCAATACTGTATCAACTTTCTTGACCTAGTTGGTCAAACCACGAACCTGTTTAAAATAGAACCCTTGAACGCCTTCGATAGCATCGATGCTATCCTTGCACAATCTAAAGAACCCCTTGAAGCATATTTTTGCGACCAACCACAAGCAGTTTCCCCCTGGAACAGTTACTGGACAGAAGCAGCCAGCAACGGCGGAGGACTGTCAGTAAACCACTGAGTATTTGAAAATTCTTGGACAAAATATTACAGTCTCTACATCGATTGGCAGGATACAGAGCGGTGTTACTGCGGATACAACTGCAGAGAAACACACAGCACAATCGGGAGAACTCCCTGCACACAATCTTTGCAAACTATGACAAAGCCCAGAACAGAGATCAAGAAGCCAATGAATCTTGGAGAGATGATGGAAAACGAAAGCTTCACAAAGGAAATGCAACGGATCACCGAAAACCAGGGGAAAATCTTACCTGGATTCCAGCCCTTCCCCTGTTGATCATTGTAACAACCACAGAGAAACATGACATATTTTTCTGGTAAATGACCAATTCATTTTTGAAAGCTGAAATCAATGCAGCAATTGAACAGATTCAGGAAGACGCAGATGAAGTAAAGATCTACTTGAACAGAAAACTCCGTTCCCAATTTACGGCCATCTGTCTTCTTTCAGCCATCTCTATATATCACAATCAGGATGTCAGGAGAATCTTCGAGAACAGCTTGTAATGTGACACTGACAGGAACATTATAACTGCAGTTGAAAAATGTGACACATGGAAATATGGAGGTCATGAACGAAACACAACTCCAGATATACATCGAAGCAATCGATACAGGACTAGCAGCCCTGGCTCCGTTACCAACAACCAACAAATTGAATGAATTGCACAAGGAATGGCAATCTGGCAAGAATGCGGAACAATGAACATCAGAGTTGTTGGTAGAAGGAGAAAAATTCATTCCGAAAGGAAACAATTTGAAGCAGGAGTTGGTTCTCACACAACAGGCGTTGAGAACCACAGAAGATAAAACCGTGGAATGCAATCATGGGGATCTGAGAGAAACAGTGTGGAACCTGGAACAACAACTGGAGGAGAGGAATCCAGATATGGCGGAATTGAGACAGGACCTGGAAGATACCCAGGCACAGCTGGAAAAGTTCAGGAACCTAGCCGAAGAAAATCAGGAACAGGTAACCCAAATTTTGAGGTTGATGGAAGTCAGAACAGACGGAAGGGAGGAATGGGAAGAGAAAGAATCAATGCAGTGATGGAACAGTATCTCTGGAACTTTGTTAATTATCAGCAGGACAATTGGGTCCAGTGGTTACCATGGGCAGAATTTGCAGCTAACAATCATACCTCGGAGACAATCTATTGCTCTGTATTTTTTTGGCAATTACAGCTTTCACCCACAAATGACATTTGGCCAACATCCAATTCAGGATCCCAATGATATTTGCAAGGAAAATGACCAGCAGATGGCCCAATAGATGGAGCAACTTTTCAGCGAACTTACAGCAGAAATGAAATGGGCCCAGGCCGTACAGTCCAAACACGCCAACAAATCGCTGACAGTTGGAACACAGTTACAGATAGAAGACAAAGTATGGATGGATTCCAGATACTGATTGACAGCCTGACCCAGTAAGAAACTGGACTCGAAACATATTGGACCATATGAAATTACCAAGCTCGTCAGTCCATGGGCCTATAGAATCAAGTTCTCAAGTCAACTACGCATTCACAACGTTCAACCAATTTCTAGATTTGAGAATGCTGCTCAGGATTCTCTCCCAAATGAAAAGTAAAAACCACTGCCACTGGTAATAGTGGATAGAGAAGAGGAGTATCAAGTTGAATGGATAGACGATTTCAGGCTGTTCCGGAAACAGCTGCGGTATTTGGTAAAATGAAGGGGCTACAATGAGTACAGCTGGGAGCATGCAACCAACGTGGATGGACTCAAGGCTATCAACAATTTTCACACTGAACATCCTGGCAAGCCCTGGTTGCGACTCTTGTAGCTATACGGTATTGAAGAGGGGGAGCTACTGAAACCGTTGGGCTGAGTGACAATCAATTGTGGAGTGATAATCGGTGAATAATATTAAAGTTAAAGCACAGCAAGAATGAAATCTGGTTTCAAACGCAGGCTGAAGCACAACAAAAATGAAATCAGGTTTCGAACCGAGGCCTAAGCACCATGTGAATGAAATCAAGTTTCAAATGGAGACTAAAGCACAATGTGAATCAAATCAGGTCTCGAATAAGAATGGAATTAGGTTTTGAGTGGAGACTCAAGTACAACAAGAATTATATCAGGTTTGGAATGGGAAACAACGGAATCGTGCAAAAGCAATGTACAAAGAAAGTGGGAGTTCAGAGGTATTAGAGAACGAGTGAATGACTGTATATAAACCAGGTGTTTGGCGGAGTATAAGTTTCTTTCTTCGCTTGTTCTCTTGTTTATAAAACAATCAATTAGCTTTGGCTTTCACTGCTTTCACACTGTGTGATTCTGGATCGAGTCTCTTGCATACAGTCCTTGTCTCGTAGCTTCAGTCTACTCCTAGATCCCTTGACCCCCCGACTTCTGGTGTTTATAACCCTTGGAATCTCGAACCCTGATCCCTCGATACCGAGCCCGGAATGCTGGACATTGGGTGTTTCTTTCCTGTTGCATCTCATGTATGGTGCCACAGCTTTTGCACATATGTCCAGTTTGGGTCTGTCAGGATCCTCCCTGGTTTCCATATGATTTCCGCACACCCATACACTCCAATGATATTGACAATGTCGTTGGCAGTAATCACTTTCAAATCAAATTCTTTTCTTCTGGAATTTGACTATGACATTGTGAAGTTGTAACCATGATAGTGCAAGCACTATCGGATGATGTCCTAGCTTTGTAACAAACGCTGGCAATGGTTCTTGGTGTCTGTGTATTCCTAGCTCCAGTTTCGCCATGATGGTAAGTATTCCTGACACGATGGGTCTTCCTTCTATGACTTCTAATTCTCCTGATTCTTTTGATTGCTTCTCTTTTATCCAGTGATGGCAAACAAAATCTTTGTCTATAAATGCTGTTCCAATAGCTCCGCAATCTATCAAAGCATGTGTATTGATAACTTTGTCCTCTATTTTCAGCGAACATTTTATGACAAGGTGTTTGCTTTCTATCCAAGATTCATTCATTCCTGCGCTCTAAATTGAGAATTGCACAATACCAAAACTAGCATTGACTGACCAAGGCAATTTGTTTTCGGTACAATTGCCATCCTTATTTCAGTTGACTAAACTTTTTCCGACTCTACTTCCATTGCTTTCTGCACTTTCTTTCTGTTTTCTGAATCACTTAATGGCATTACCTCTACCTGTCCTGCTGTTGCATTGAATTTTCTTCGATATGATGCCACACAATACCTGCTGTCTCCTCACTACATATCCAACCCTCCTTTCCTTCACTTCTTTCGTTTCTCTGGTGTGATCTTCTTTTCTTTCACTGCCAAAAGGTCTTTTGGTGTGGGGCCGAAGAAGTGAGCTACCTTCTCTGTGGATGCTGTTCCTCGGGCAGATGTCGTATTGGTTGTTGCATTGGGTTTTGTGTGACCCCCGTCCCATTATGCTGACTTTCTTTCCACCACGCGTGTTCTAATTTATAAATCACTTTTTGGACATCGCTTGATGCATTCCACCAGATGTTCTGGTATATCAGTATGTTGTAAGAAATTCTTGATCTCGTTAGACAACCCATTTTGTAGTAGATCTAGCTGTGCTTCTATGATCCATTTGATGCCCGATAGGTATCTCCGGAATTGTGCATATTGCTGAGAGCATTTGCAGTCTCGTTGTTTGAATTTCAAGAGCTCACTCTTGGCTGGTGCCACTTTTTCTTGGTCTCCAAAAGCTGGGTCTTACTGCTCATTTAGGTCTTGGTAGGAGTAGAGCACACATTCCACAGTGATTTCAGTACAGAGTGGCATTGATTGTGTCAGGGTTAACCCATCACGACGTCCAACCATATATCTCAACTTTTTTTGTTCAGTGTTAAATGTCCTAGGTTATCCACCAATCTTCAAAGCCAATTGTACTTTCCAACCCTGAAGTTCTTTTCCGTCTATTTCTGAAAAGTGTGCAATTTTATTCCCTTTCCCATCATGTTTCTTTGTCTCTCTGTGTTCCATTCTTCCCTCCGTTAATCTTAGGATTCAGGTTACCTGTTCCTTATTTTCTTCTGCAAATTCCTGAAAATTTTCCATTTGTATCTGGGCATCTTACAGGTCATGTTTCAACTCCGCCTGTTCTTAATATCTTTTCTTTAGTTGCTGTTCTAGGCTCCAGACATTCGCCACTAAATTCTCCTGACTGCATGCCGGAATCATATCTTCTATTTCAATCAATTTTTGTCAGGTGAGAATCAATTTCTCTTTTTGATTCCCTTTTTCTGTTAAAAGTATTTCTTCTTTTCAAATCAGTTCCTGGATTTTTTCTTCTTTTTTCTTTACCAGGGATTTTTATTTTAGCAAGTTGTTCAGCCTGCTGGTTCTAGGTAGCCTGATGAAGCCTTTGGGATCATCAGTCACCATCTGAATATGCGCTCGCAGACATACTTTATTAATCGTCAACATATTGATCTGTTTTAGACTCTGTAGCTGCGTCAGTATCAGCCCTGTCAACATGACTTCGCCGGCCATTCTTGAAGATTCTGCTGACATTCTTTTGGTGATATAGAAAGGTGGCAAAAGCAACATATTAAGGTTGTCCGAGTTTTAAATAGTCTCTGACTCCATTGGCATTTTTGTGGATTTCTTCGATTGCTGCTACAATTTCTGCTGACGGGAAGGTATTGCTGATGCGCTTTTACCAGATAAATACCTAGTACTAGCTTGGTATAGTTACAATACTCAGAGGGTCTGGAAGTGAGGGTGTGTAGTTGGTTCAAATAATACCCTTCAAGGGGTTCCTCAGTTCCCGTTGGAATTGCATCGATGCTATGAAAGGTATTCAAAGGTTCTTGTTTGAAAATATTTGTAATTCGACCAGCTAGGTCAAAAAAATTGTTATGAGATTACTGTGGTTTGTAGCTATTGTATGCGGGCATTTGGTTGAAAATATTGGATCCTTCTTATCGAAATTTCTCGATATATACTGCCCAAATGTGTCTTCAGAAACTGTGCACCATTAATCAGTTTTCAATGTTTCTAATAGATTTACACACCAGGCACTACAGATTGCAAGGATGATTACGAAAATAACAGCCACTCTGGTGATTGTAATGGCACATACACTGAATTATTACTGGTAAAATTGATTTAGGACTCATTTTTCTGACAATGATTTGTGGCTCGGGATTCTACAGGTTGTAAAAACCAAACTGTGATTCGAAAATGTGTGTATGGTCAAGAAAACAGGAGATTCAAATTCCGGAATCACCAAAGTGAACAGAGGTTGATGCCAAAGTGAGTGATGGTTTTTAGAATAGAAAACGAGTATAGAACAAATTTATTCTCCACAAATCCCTCAATCTTATATACAGCTGATGCAACTATTTTCACCTAAACAAACTCAGTGAAAATTACATTCCACCATACCCAACTATATATACAACCATTTCAATCCTTAATCTACATCATAACTATTACACCATATTTACAATGCAACTAACAAAACCTGATTCCTTCCAATAAAATCTCTTTCCTTCCAATAAAACCTGATTCCTTTCAATAAAACCAGATTCCTTCCCTTAAATCCAGATTTCTTCATTAATTCAAACTCCATCATGAATCTTCATGTGATATAACCGTGACAGATCCATGTCATTGATTTGGCACTTATCTGTTATTTCCAATAAAGTCAAAAAGCTACACACAATTTTCAACTAGAACAATTTCAGTACATGGTATAAAAATACCAAAGATGATACTATGGGAGACAAAGAGCTATCTGTAAGTGAATTACAATCTGTTAGTGGATTAAAGTGAATAAAACCAAATTTGGTTTAAATTATATATAAATAATACATCTGTTTGGTAATATGATTCTAACCAATTGTGGACATACTGTCACATATACTGGCACTGGAGACTGAATGAATTTGAACAACTGACCATTGAGCACATCTATGAAATAATACAGCCAGACAAACTTGGGACCAAAATCAGCCAGAAGCAGATCTTCTATGTTGAGAACTGATCAAATATGGATATATTAGGTTGAAATACCATACTGAATCCAATCAGCAATGTATTGAGTGTAAGTGTTTAGCATCAGCCCTGAAGATTCTGGGTGGATTTCCAGTAGAGCAGTCAAAAACTGATAGAGTTTGTAGAAATAAAGGTTATGGTTATGCGATGTCAGGATAGGTGATCAAATAAGGATTCATGAAGAATGGTTATATTTGTTAGAATCACCACTGGTTTATGTATCGCAAGAATAACATACAGATTTTGAGCTGTAAAATTGGATCTATCGAGTGATAAACAGGTTTAAGTAGTTTGACAACAGATTTGGACAGTTAGAAGACAGGTTTGATGTTTGTTGGAACATAACAATGGCAGGAGGTTAGAATAAGCAGAGATGATATGCAATAAGAGGTGAAGTTAATGAGTATAGGGAATGAGTAAGTTGTAATGAGAACAGTTACAAAATATACATATTAGACTGATGGTTTCGCACAGTATTGGTTTGCCCTTCATCCAATCCGTCATCTACAAACCAATCGATAAGCTTTGGCACGAACTGCTGTTCACTTCTGGGATTCCAGATTTTGAGTCTTGGGTATTGTGTATATACTTGCAATTCCGAATCTTGGTTGGGTTTTTATAATCCCTAGAAATTAGCACCTTGAAATCTTGACAGAAGAACAAGTCTACAATTGATTCTACCAGTTATTTTCTTCGTGTATGTCTTCATACCTTCACTACTAAGGCTGCTATTACTGTCACAAAATGTGCAACAGAATGTGTACTGTATTGAAATGTACAAGCATTTTTGAAATCAAATTGTTATTTATTTTTATAGGTGACACATTTGTTTACCTTGCCTGTAGATCTTCTACAGATATGCTAATACAGATATCTTTTGCAATTTGTACCAATTGAAGTATATATTCCTGAGCAAGAAAACATATGCCTGTGTTTATATTTGCTATACCTTAGAAACCTCTACAAAATTTGACAATTTACTATAACTACACAGCACAAAAGAAGTGGCTTGCTAGTATAAACTGTGACTGCATGGTGGAAGAATTTGATACCTTTGTGAACTGCCTCAAAGAACCCTCTTGCATCCCGTATTCACTCTGGATACACAGTTTTTAGAGTCATAGTGTTCGCAATGGGTCTGGATCACCTGGCTATGGTCCAGGTTGGAACTGCAATCAAAACCCCCAGTTCAGTTCTGGAACCAGAAATTGGTACTGGTTTGTAATCAGTAACAGTTCCAAACCTGGACTGTAGTCATCTGTCCAGTTCTATAACTATTAAAAAATCGAACCACCCAATTACAAGTGGTTCCAACCTGGAACTGAACTGAAAGTAACTGGGTTTTGCTGGATTTCACCTGCACAGAGCTTCATATTTATCACTCCCAATTATTCAATATTTTCCACTGCAAGTGAGTAATTAGGTTCCGACTGGATCATATCATGCTGTATATATAGATTATGCAGATTTTGACGCTTTTTCACTTCCCATTGTCCGATCTGCAATCTGAGTAGAATTCATTGAGTCTCTGTGAAATCACCATGAGAATGCGGCTATAATCAAATGATTTTTGCAGCGACTCAATAAATACTGATTCGATTATAAAACCAATAGCAGGAGGGGAATGGGAATCAAATACTGTGTAATATATGTATATAATATATTGCAATTCAATCAGGACTCAATTACTCAATTGGGGGGATAGTTTTAGAGGTGCGACCAGCCAAATTCTGGAGGGTTACGGTTTGGTTCAGGGTTTGGAACGAGAAAGTAGAGCCTGTTCAGCTTTCGTACAGTTCAAGAACCCAACAATGTCCCTCAGTTCCGGGTTTGGGACACATAATTTACACCAGTTCGTGTTTAGCATGGTTTCGAAACTTGAACCTAGCCCAACCCATGATTTGTGACCGTTGCTAACACTAGGCAGTCTTCTACCTTGGTACTTGACCAGCTGTTACTGAAATGTGCCCCCCTGCATGCAAAAATATATTTTGCACATGCAGTGATTCAAGCCAATAGCGAAGAAATTGAGGAGTACTATCAGTACAAGCCAATCAACCAGTCTACCAAGTTCCAGTATTCATTATCAGAATATCTATTCTATCAAAAAAAATTCAAATAGTTTACTATCAGGGGTTAAACAGATTGGAATCACAAAATGTGTATTTGTTACAATATGCCCTGTAGTGAGAATTGCTGGATATACTGGAAAGCCAACAATGAGTCGGAAAACATTTGTAACCCATTGTGAGAAAGTAGTGAACTTGCTATAAGGGCCAGGGTTCAATATACACAACTACTGACACCAGTTCCCTTTTGAAAACTGCAATGATAATATTAGAAAGCCAGTATATAACAAGGGATATCACCCTCACCCCAACCATATACTGAGAGCTTCCAGTACAGGAAAATATTCAACTGGATACAGGGGCAATGGTACAATGGTAACTATTTGTAGACAATGTAAAAGAAGCCATACAATGAACAATTACAGCACCAACCTGCTCAAAGAAGGCAGAAATCACAAATTCAAGAGAGCAAGTAAAATCTCTGAGAATAGAAAAACGCAGGACCGAGCTGGAATTGAACCTAAGCCACATTGGAACAAAAGAGCTGCAGGCAAGGAAAGCAGTATGTACACATGGAGACCTACAAGAAGAAAATATAAAATTGAAATAGCAACTGACAAATGAAACACTTCTGGAAATGACTGGGTAAAGACAAGACCTGGAAGATATACAAGAACATCTGAGAATTGTGGGAGAAGAAAGAAATATATATCTTTTGCAAGTCAACAGAGTATGAGCACTAGCTGGGACAACAAGTGGTGGGAATGGTGCAGGTAGAACTAAAATGGCAGTGAAATCCACTGATTTTCTGATACAGTCAGAAGTATACTCCAAGAATAGATGCCAAAACTAATAATGAATGTTGCAGATAGTCAACATGAAACTTCACCCAACAATCAAAAAAAAGATAAATATTCAATATGAAGAAAGGTTTAGCTATGAATCAAACTCAATTATATATCAACAGCCGGACTAGAGATCTAATGGAAGAATTGCTACAAATAGTTTTGAATATACTGCAGTTGGCTTTCGGAGATGAAGACATAAGGGCCAAAGTAAACTGGGATCTCCTCAAACTTTGGCTTAAGGATATGGAGTTTATACAATATAATATAGAATTTCAGTGGTTGGTACTGGACCTCAAATGAAATGGAGTCATAATATTACAGGTGTGACCACAAGGTCTGTCTGAGGTAATGAAAGAATCATTACAATATTGTGATATTCCATTATATTATATATAGTTTCCCAAGATATGCTCGGAAAAGAACTCCCCAATTCGTAACAGAGCTGCAACAGAGATGACCAGATAATTGACTACAGGACCAAAATAACATAATACAGTAAACTATACTGCATCAGCCCCGGAGGCTGTCCCAGCAGCAACAGTAGCAGGCTATCATGGTCTTGTGCCTATGGATCTTTCAGCTGTCAAAGCCAAGAAAAATCACTTATGAAGATTGCAAGTATCAAAGAAAAGGAGGACTATATATATACTGTGGAAATTCTAGGTATTTTGAGGCAAGTTGTCCAAAGAAGTTCAAAGGAGCATCGGGACAGATGGAAACCACAGAATGAATAGAAATCAATCTGTTCAAAAAAAATGTAGAATCAGGAAAGGGCAAAAATGAGCAATTGGCAAAAGGCTAATCCAGTGAAATAAGTATGGCCATTGCACAGGGTATGAATCTCATTTGTCTACAATATCAAGTCTATCTTTGAACTTTCACGGTTTTTGATCAATAGTCTAGAAATGATGGAATCTTTAATGCAAAACTCTCATCTTGTAACAAAATGGTCACTTACAATCAGACATAAATTTATCAATGGAATCATGCAATTCAACTGTGGAGCCACAGGAAAAGCACTGTGGATAAAAATATTTTTCACTTTGATCAGCTAGAAAAAAAGAATCAATAGAAATCCCAGGAAATCGAGGTCACCAATGGAAGACCCAGTGAATCAGGAACCATTTCGATATTTACCCAACTGGACCTGGAAATATGTGGATGTCAAGAACAGCTTCCAGCATTCATTACAAAATCATGATACTACCCAAGAGTAATTGCACTTCTATGATTGCAACTAGTGTTGGTAACAAACTGCAGGGATTTATCAATATTGATAAACTGGTTTGGTTTGAGTAAATCTGAATCCTTGCCAAAATTTTCATTCAATTTCTATCTCATTCTCCAATCAATTTCAAACAAAAATACATCATCAAGTTCTTGTCTTATCAGTTGATGAATTTTTTCATCCTATAGGTAACTTCAAGTGCTATAAGAAAAAAAATTTGACCTGATCGGATACACTCCATTATGTCTTTTGATATGAAATCGATTGGTTAGCAAATCAGTAAATAAGGAGCTTCTGGACATTTGCCAATTTCAAAGCAGACTCAGATCAAACTGCTCAGTTCGATTGGTCATGAACTGATTCTGTTCATTGCCAATACTCTTTGCAACTACACCAGATTACAGTCAAAGTTTGAAACAGAAGAATAGTCTTTAAAAGCAGTTACGATTAACCACACTTGCAGTACCACTTGAGCATATGGATATAAGGCAATTATATAGAATCAACAATAACATAGACAATCCAAAGATGGATATACGTACCATAGAATCAGTACCCGTCTTGATATACCACAGGACAGAGATGCTGAAAGAATACATAGTATGTATATGTCACAGTTGTGTATAGTGAAGATCAGAGATTGCATAAAAATTGGTGAAGACTGATCATATTCATTTGGCAAGACAATAGGTTAAATATTACAATAATAACCAACAGGTTTTCAAACAAGGAAACAGGTTTTGAGGGAAAATAAACAGGATATGGATAATTGCAAAAGATAATAGAAAGATACCAATGGTACCACAGGAGTGTGAGCGAAGCAGTTGTAAAGGGGGTGTACAAAGTGTATTGCAGTTTGAATATATATTGAATAAGTGAGTTAAGGTGACAATGGTCACTTGTATTGTACATACGGGGGAAGATTTCGTAGAGGATTGGGTTGCTTTTCACTGATTTTCTAGTCTACAAAACTATCAATCGTTTCAGTACTAATCTATGTCCACATTTGTGATTCCAAATTTGAAAGTCTGGTTTTATTGGCAGTACCAGCATCTGCAAATCAAAGTTTGATTTTTACAACACTTTAAACTTGGACTGTTGGAACCTTGATAGAGGAACAAGTCGACAAATCAATGCAACTGGTTATATTCCCAGTTCATGTGTTGATACCTCCACTGTTCAGGCTGCTACAATTGTCACCATACATGCACCATCTCTTGCATAAAGTTGAAATCCCTAAACAACTTCAGAAACGAATCGATGATCTGCTGCTATTGGAGATACATGAGGGGATTTTGCTTGTGAATATTTCGAAGACTGACCAATCCTAATGTCCTTGGCAACTAGCACCAATTCCAGTAACAATTCAAATAACCAGAGCTGTACCACAGCTACATATCAAAATGATTGAGTACATTTTTGTTGTCGTCTTTAAACCTCCGAATCCACCTGCAGCAGCAACACCCAATTATGGATTAACTCTTTAACAACTGGCAGCTCCCGGTCTATATTCCCAGAACAAATTCCACAGCATGTACTGTACCTGTTGATATGAGAACATATCAGAAAACCCCTAATGCACCTGCAAGATCTGGGACTGTTGTTACTTGAACAATGACAAGTACATTGTTTACAGCAGATACATGAGCGAACACAAGAAAACATGCGATTGAATCAATCATTGTGACTGATCAGAAACCAAAGGAGAGCTAGACCATTACTACCCAAACCCAACAATCCATTGTATTTGCAAAACACCACAGGAGATGCTCATATACTCAACTGGCGACTGAAATATAGCAGATGTTGATACTTTTTTTGACTGCATGGAGGAATGCAACTCCCTCTTCTGCTGACTCTGAATCATTGGCCTCGAGTCTCTTTTCCTTTGGTACCTAGCCAGCTATCAGCTAGATATGCCTCTCTATTTGCAGAAGTATACTTTGCTCACTCTGACATCTAAGCTAATGTTAAAGCCATTAAAGAATGTCATTGAATACAAGAAACATTTGATTTTGAGTTTCGATTAGCAGAATACATTCACCATAAAAAAATACCACCAGCAATTAGCCACTAGGTATGAATGTGCTGGAATCGCAAATTTTGCTGTCAGTGTGATATTTTCTGTAGCAATAACCATTGGATATTTTGGAAAATCGATACCCAGTGGGAGTATATTTGCGATAATTGCCTTGGAGTGATATGCTTGTTACCGGTGATAGTAGTCAAATCAACACTTAGTCATCTCAATTACCTTTCAAAAATGCAAACAACCATGTCAAACTGCTATCAAAGCAGTTGGCCATAACACATCTGTATAACTACAGTACATCAAGAAATCATATCATGCATAATTCTGGTGTACTTTTCAACCCTCAACACACAAGATAACCTGAAAGGAGCCAACAAGATAAAGAACTACATAGCTTAGATGGGAAGAGCAACAGTATCTAACCTCAAAAATCAGATTGGTTTACTAAACAACCAAATCATTACCCAAGCCAAAAGAATTTCATGCTCACTAGCAAAAGAAAATTCAGCTCAACAGAACAAGGTAAACATGGATCAGGATCAGGCGTTAATGCAATAAACGATCATGAACTTGGAAGCAAAAGTGCCCATTTGTACACACAGAAACCTTCAGGGCAAAATTATCTATCTACGACAACAATTGGCAAACAGAATACCAGCAAGCTTGGAAGACCTGGGACTAGAACTCATATATGCAGAAGAAAAGTTAACAGTAGTAGGGCAGGAAAGACATCAATATCGGAATCAGGTTACAACAGTGTTTGCACTTGTGGAGAATGGTGTTATTGATGAAGAAACATCTGAAGGACATGGCAGTGATATGGATAGTAATATCCTTCTATTTCCAGGAAGAGTCAAACAGGCACTCAGAGAATCGAATGTTCAACTGGAGTGGAAACTGAATGAGAACACATGCCGATTCCATGATAAACAAGACAGGATGAGGTACTCAGTCAACAGATCAGAAGGAATAGCCCTCCAACGATTACAAATATTCTGTTTTGATGTGACAGGTGATGTGAAACTGGAGAACCTATAAACCTTGTTAAACAAATTACAACAGGCCATTGGGAATCAAAACATCCAAGCAACTGCAGAAAGAGAACTGAACAAAATATGAGAAAATGACAGAGAATTCTCCATATACTTTGTAGAGTTCCAGAAGTGGGAAACTTATGTTAGCTGGAATGACGCTGCGAAAAGGAATGCCCTAAGGTAATGCCTGTTGGATGCACCCAAAAACTCCCTACAATCTACAGAGATAGCAGAAGACCTAAACGAATTTGTTAAGCTATGCTTATATGAGACTGCCAAAACTGAACCAGACCTGCAGACAAGATGTCAGAAAGATCGTCCGGGGGGTCAAAGAAGTTTGCAACCACAAACAACACCATATCTGCCCCAGAGGCAGCTCCAAAAGAAACAGTGGCAGGCTATAATGGCCCTGCACCTATAGACCAATCAGCATTCGAGGGGAAAAAGATTATACTGGACGAATGCGACAGTCGAAGGAAAGGGGGATTGTGTATATATTGTGGTGGTTAAGGATATTACGCAGAAAGTTGGCAATGGAAATTACAGGTGGAATCAAGACAGGTAAAAATCAATCCATCCAAAGACAATCAAGATCAAGAAAAGGAACAAAATGCAGAAGTGGAATCGGGAATAGTTTAAACCAGTGAAATAATGAAGGCCATTGCACTGGGCACTACTTTTCTTTGTCAACAAATATCAAGTATAGTGTTGGGATTTTGCAGGTTTCCATCAATAGTGTGGAAATAACTGAATATATACTGGAAAGCAAATATCACTTTGTAACATGTTCACACAAAATCAAAGACAATTCAATCAACACACCCAATCTTATCAATTGAGGAGCCATAGGAATAGTATTTGTATTCAAGGATTGTTTTTGCAATCATGAATTGGAACAATGAGAGCTAGGTGAAATATGAGAGTCAGAGGTAATCAATAGAAGACCCATCCAATAAAGAACGATTAAAACAATTGTAAAGCAAAATCTAGGAATATGAAGACATCAGGAACAACTATCAGCATTTGAGACAAATTTTGAATACTATCCCATTGCGTTTGGACTGCCATGATTAGATCTCCACGATTAAACAATCAAATGCCAAACAAAAGGAATTGGGTTTAATAGGAATTACCATCAACAACATTGCTAATATCGTTCAATCAAATGGAGATGGCGATATTTTTTCGAAACAAAGAACATCATGTACAAACTCAAACTGTATATATATGCTATAGCAACAACTTCTTGCATCTGCAGAAACAAAAAGAAAAAACTTAAAATATATGCAGTAATTTTGTGCAAGATCAACAAAGCCTCTGAAGTTAAAGAGCTACAATAAAATCATCTGGAACAACCGATACATCAGGAAAAACATGCCGCCTATATAGGCACCATATATGCCTACATACTTAACGTTTGTGTTGGGCGCATTGGCAGTATACGTAGGTGGCAACCGTGCTGATTGCCATATGCATAGTCATGCTTGGAGTTGTTAGTGCAACTGTAAGTGAGCTCAGTCCTATTTGCCACACTGTATCATCATTACAGATCCATTCACTTAATCTATAGACAACTTGCAGTCTGTCATGCCCTATGTCATGGATATTCTATCGATGTATTTTATCGGCAAGTTATATATCATTGTGCATGTACTTTGCAAAGTTGTTACAACAACTTGTACTACTGCAAATATCATTTCCAGCCAGTGAAAGAATGCAATTATCATTCACTTTTGAATATCAGACCATTGTCTTCAGTTGGTCCTTTGCTAGAGCAATCATAGTTGCTTCTGCTTCAGTTTCTGCTTGAGTATCATTGTTGTAGTAGTAGTAGGGATCACAGTCACAGTCAGATGCATGTAAGAAGAAGGGAGATTCATGGTATACTTGCATCCTCAGAGGCCCATACAAGTGTATTACCAGGACTTTGAATCAATGACTATATATTGTATATATATTTTGAGATTTTTGATAGTTATTATATTTATAGATGACACAATATGGGTGTTGGTGAGCTATTGATTGGTTTTTAGAGATTTTGAGTAATAGAGACAAAAACCAATAACTCTCATATAGCATTTTTCAATAATATATAAATATTTGTTTGCTGATTCTATAAAAAAATTTATATATGTATCTAAAACAAGTAATAGCTGATTATGTCCTAATCAGGCAATTCCACTACTTATGACTTATCATATATATTTCTGCTATGAAAATAAAGCTGACTCAATATTATTAATAACCATGAAAATTGTATTACAGAATATAATTAATATAATACTTTACTTAAATCTATAATAGAATATTTTGGTATTAGTATAATAAAAAATAAAAGTGAAAAATAATGGATAGAATCGATTGAAAAATAAAAAATGAATATATATAAGATAGAAAAATTAAATAAACTACAAGTACAAACAGTACAATAAAAGAAAAAATGAATCTAATCAAGAAATAAGATATCAAAAAAAGAGGTAAAGTATAAAAAATAAGAGAACAAAAAGAAATAATATTTTATAATTGATTTGTAATTCATAAAACAGATTAAACAATTTAAGTGAATATATAAACAATATACAAAAGTTTTGATATGAGAGTAGCAAACAAGTAAAAATTAGAAGATTGGGTAAAGCTTTTTAAAACTTGTCCAAATCTAACAAACTTTAATACTACCAAATACAGAATTATTTTCATGAATTTATAGTTGCAGAGCTCCACTTCTCCCATATTACATCAGTAAAATCATTAGTTTTCAAATCTCTAGTTAGATAAACAGAATTTATATTATTATAAAAACAGATAAGTTATTCAACAGGGAGTTTAGGTTGGCACTATTCCATTTTAGCAGAGAAATGAAGGCATATCGGCCGGGTAAGCAGTCTTGTGGTTGGCTCCGCATTGATTATCTTCATAGCAAAGCATTTCATTGAATCGATCCAGCTTAGGGCCTTGGTCAATATCGAAACCAATTATCAGGTGTCGCTTGAAATGTCCGCCAATACACTATTTACCGAGGCTACAACCTCTGGTCCCCCAGGCTGCACGTAACTGCCCGTTTTCACGTCCTCCTGCATCCTAAGAATCTCTGCTAACAATATCCTAGAGTTTATGTCGGTTCTCAACCTTGCGGCGTAGTCGGTGCGCTTTGTTCTAACTTTTATGTCTAGGTCCGAAATCTCGAAGAATCCATCAAAATCTCGACGTTGAAACAGTCGCTTCAAGCCATTTTCAGTCAGTACGGGGCTATCGTCGATATTGTCGCCAAGAGGTCCCTCAAGGCAAAGGGCCAGGCCTTTGTAGTTTTTGACAGTATTCAGGCTGCTGAGAATGCAATTCGGGAAGTTCAGACCTTTCCTTTATTCAACAAGCCAATGGTTTTGGCTTTTGCGCGCACAAGAAGTGATGCCACTGTCATGCGTGAAGCTGGGGAGAACAGTAGAGAGTTTGAAACGCATAAGAGACGACGGTTGGCTGAGAAAGGTTGGTGAACCCAGCCGTTTGGGGTTTTTCAAACGGCAGAGGACATTTGGTCTAATGGTGCGATAGAGCGCAAGCAAGAACAGCTCGCATTGGAGTCAGAACAACGTCCTGCTCCTGCACCTACCGATAAGGTACCGAGGAAATCCGCTGGGCTCAAGTCTACAGCGCCAATCACAGCACCTCAAATTCCAGACGAATATCTGCCACCAAATACTACACTTTTTTTGAGGGATTTACCAGACGATGCAGATTCAGATATGTTAATAGGCTTGTTGGGAAGGTTTAATGCGTTCAAGGAAGTGCGCATGGTGCCTGGTCGGAAGGGAATCGCATTTGCAGAATTTGAAACACTTGAAGCCGCGATTTCGGCCAAAGACGGAATAGCAGGAATTATGCTGGGTAACAGTGTTGTCAAAGCTACATATCAACGACAGTAGACGGGGTGGAATGAATACTTCAAAGTTGTAATTGAACGGCTTGAGAGACTTGAGGGATATTTGCTTAGGTTCCACACAAAACTTAACAGATGAAACCCATCGACACAAAAACTAGAACTAGGGCAAAAAAAGGGGGCTTACATGGTTGAGTAGAATCAAATGAAGTGATTTTCAAAGTGGAATTCACCGACAATGTTTGAGGATGGTTGATTACTAAAATAGAGGCTGAAAATTTTGTGGCTTAATGCGTCTATTACTGCCTATCCTCTGCAATTACTTGCTGGGTGATGTCGTTCATTGGGTAATGGCGGGACAGGGATTTTTGTATGGGTGGCAATCAGAGAGGACGGCGCCATCAACCGACGAACGATATCTCCCAGCCAGTCACTGGACTATACACGCTCGATTGCGTTAGATTTTTTTAGCCTAGATTATTGGCATTTCCAGGGTGGGGGGTTATGATAACCAGGTCATATAATATATATATATATATAGATTTTTGTATTATTCCCTGCCCCATACAAAGGGTTTTCCATATTAAGTTTTTTGAGCTTGTTAAATATTCAAGTCAGTTGTTATTAATTCATACTGTATTTACTCTAGCTAGAGTATGACAGGACCCTTATCACCCCCCCCCCCCCCCCCGCCTCCGGGCGAGCCGGTTAGATGGCGGAGCTCCCACCTACTACCCTTCATCCCCGCTAAATATTCAAGTCAGTTTGTGGGGTTTGTTGCTCTCTGGAGTGACTGCATTGCAAAACCTTAACATACTTTGAAAGATGCAGAAAGTACCGCACTCTTTTGCACTTTCAACTACTTTCATTTGGCTTTTGCTGTGGATTTCCTACCACATGACTTTCTGATTGGAGAGTTTCTCAACTTTCTGTGTCTGTTACAGTAGTAATCATTTACCTCAAGATAATATTCAATGATTTGCACTTGCTATTCTTTCTGTACTTGTCTGCTTTTTGACTTTCCCATGGCTTTTCTGCTATTACCCAGCTTTTCTGGCCCATATAACTATTTCCAGTATACTCTACCAATACTTCTATATTCTTTTCATCTAGCTTATCAATATATTGATGCAAACTTATGGTTTGCCAGGAGCTTACGATTGATAGTTGCTACAAAGTATAGTACTTCTAAATTATGTATTGACTGGAGTTGATAGTGGTTGGAAATCTAATAGCTGTAGACAGTACTATGAAATTAAATCAATAATAAATATTCTTGTATAGTAGTAACCAATAAGAAACTGAAAAACTACAAATTTGTTGCAATGAGCAGTTTTATTTGGAAAGTATTGGAAGGGACTAGTATCTGCAAAATAATAATTGATTGGCTACAATCATAAGAATTTATAGAAAAAAGTCAAGAGAATAGTTGATAATTGGCCGTATAATACCAGTATCTATTCAAAGTCTGAACCTCTGGCAATAATATGATGCAAGGTTTCAACAACCCAAGGATAGCTGAATTAAACTGTGTCAAGATTTCAAGACTGGAAGTTCTAGTGGTTATAAAAGCAAACTAAGATTCGGTATTGCAAGTATTATAAAGAAAACAAGAGACTTCGAATTTGGAATCACAAAAGTAAGTTGAAGCTGATACCCAAGTTATTGATTATTTTGTAGACTAGAAAATGAGTGAAGAGCAATTCAATCCTCTGCTAAAACCTTCTTACTATATACAAAATACATAAATATCATTACCTTAATTGACTTGTCTAATATACCTCCAAACTTCATTCTACTTTGTATACCTTTTGTTGGCATTATCATCTTACACTATATTTTCATCATTGGCAATCTCTCAGTATCGTGGATCATTATTTGATAATCTATTTCCTTTTATGCAAAATCTGTTTTCTTGCTCAAAAACCTGTTTGTTATTCTCACAGTATATAAACCTGGTGTCTTTCCAATGAATATAATGACCCATTTTTGATCCTTACTTTGTTATCAATTCGTACTATACACTACTGTAACAGTAGTTCTCCCTTCTATTCATGAGATTCTATGAGTTCACTGTTCCAGGCTTGTTAAATTGTTCTGTATAAAACATATCAATGGCCTGAAGTCAGTGCAGATTAATTGCAGGTTCTCAGCTTGGTTCATTGTATCCCTTCTATTTGACCCGATATTCATATTACCTTCTGAAATGTCTTGAATTCTTGATATTTTTGACCTCATATCCTTCCGCTCTATCTATAATTACAGGTAGTCATGGTTGGATTGCATGTCTGGGGAAATGGTTATCAGCTACTTTCAATAATCTGATTATTAGTTGAACTGGATAAATATGGGTGTGTTTTGGAAGATCCAATTGGTAGGTACAGGGGCTGACAACTGTGATGATTTCATTGGATTCTATGTGTGTCCAGTTCAGCTACTTGCTAGGTCTTTGTGTTATGCTGTTTCCAGTATCCATCTATATCAAATCACTTGCCTTTAAGTCCTGACCCTTATGGTGGTTGTTGCTTGCTGGTTCTGCTTGTTCTGCTTGTGCTCTTGTTATTTTGGCTCTTATTTAATGAAATTTTCCCCAATCTTTTGAGGTGTCTGCGCAGCATTGATATTTCAAATGTTGTTATGGTTGTAGACTGGATGTCGGCTACAGGTCATTGTTGGATAGAATCCATAATTGCGGACACTAGTGGACAGTATATTGATCAGACAGAGCTATGGTTTGATACAAATTCTGCCATTGGAAGCTATTATATCCAGTTATTGTGTTGATTATTAAATATTACTCCAAGCTACAGTTCCATAACTATATTAATTCATTCAGTTTGGCTGTTAGTGGGAGGTTGGACTGCTATAGTCAATTTTCATTCTATTCCTAACTGTTTGCATATGTGTTTCCCAAATTCTGAAGCAAAATATTGTCTGCAGTTCAATACTACATCAGCAAAAACAGATTTTTGTTGATTACGGTTATTGAATGTACTGCGCCCATGAAGGCCAAAACACAATGTGGGTGTTGGCGAGAATGGGCCTTCGAGTTGCATCGTAGTAACGATGTGCGGAAGCATTTGTTATCCTTTAATGAACGAGCGCCGGTTGTGCTTTTATTTCCGCAAACTCTCCATGCTACTTTCGTCAACACTTTGGTGAAGTCAAATACCATGGGCTGAAATGGGGTCGTGACCCCATTTGTGGTGAGAAACCATTGCCTTGTCTTTGTCGCCGAGATGTATGAAATACGTCTTCATTGGCTTTATTCAAACCCCTTTTAATATGTCTGGCCATCCCTTACGCTCTCTCAATCTTCCAAACTCACAATAGTCGTCTTCCTCAACTTACTCAAATTGTTAAGGCTGTTCATTTGATCTAAGTTAGTATCTCTTCTCATGATAATAATTTTTGTACACAAATGATGTGATCTCATAATTCTCACAAGTCGACATCACAAATGGTCATCCCAAATATTTCTTCAGTAAATCTTTGATTTGGTATAGTACTTACTGACCGATGACAATTTCAATACAAAAGATTACAAGTGTCTGTGCAATGATTGTGAAAAAGAAATACAATGATCTTCAGAATCAAAAAACCATATCACAAAGACCAAAATCAGTGTCCCCTCTCCATTATGTATATTCCCTCCGTCAGATACCACTCGCTCTCTCTCAACAGTCATTGAGGCCAGATATGATGAAGTCACAGCTTCCATAATCCTCTGAACTAACTTTTTCGGTGTCCGCAACATTGAAATCATCATTGCAATTGTCGTTGATATTGATGGTGTTGGTGTTGCTGGTTCCGCTGACATCAACACTACTGGAGATCATATCATGTTGCACGCAACTTGGTAGGAGTGCAGATTGCGCAGCTTCAACTTCGGCGGTCATACGACAAAATGTGTTGTCAGATACTTCAACAACCTCTGCAGGGACATATGACAGGTACTCCTCCTCGTGTACTCCCTGGTCATTGTACAGCATTGATGCATTCACCTCAACAACTGCTGTCTATCTCTGCCTTTGACAAATCATCATTTTAGCATCTTCCATTGCCTTGGTTTGGACTTCAAGGGAGGTAGAAAGGAACTCGGCTTCGAGACGACGAAATACAACTATGCATCGACAGTTAGTATTCATTATCAAATATGATTGAATGTGATCTCACGATGTGCACCTCCACCACAGCCAAACTCAGCTGGTGCCTTGTATTCCCCAGGTTCCCATGCTCCAAGGCAATGGTGAATGGCGGTTGCAGCAAGTACAATGAACATCGAATTGATCATATCGATCATTTCACGGTCTTTTATTCCGAATTGTCTTACTCCTGCAAAGTATGTCTCGTAAAGTAGGTCCACCATTTCGATCGCCGCGAAACGATACTTCCAATCCTCAAAAAATACACTGGACGACACATATTGACATTGATTAAAAACATACCATTCTTGTCTGCTCAGGGCATGCGAATCGGTCTCGATCGAGGAGGTGTGGAACACGTTGGTTGACTCCATTCTGGTCCATTGTTCACAAGCTATACCAAGAATCCACATTCTCCTTGTACTTATAGACCATTGCCGAGCGTGAGGAGGTATTCTTGCCGTGGGCCTATATCTTGTCAGACTAAAATCGTCGTAGAGGGGATAAAATAAATACCTCCGAAATGTATGCACGAGAAGGGTTGGTGTTTCTTATTGCCAGATCGACTGTTGTGATATAATGATACCACCAGAGTGGATCTGGGCGGTCTTGACAGCATTCGTGGCGAAAGGGTTACTGAACATTGTATATCTGCTGGCGATGGGCTTCAATTTGGCAAGAACCAATGCTACGATACCGGAAAGTGTCTGTTGGATACCGTATTCTGCTCCAACTATTTGTCCTGTCACCTCGTCAATAGGTTCCAAGGAAGTGAACTCCTCCCAAAGATCTTTCAAGAACGTACAGTGCTCACCCATTTCCTTATGTGTCATGTGCTATAATAATGATTACAATATGAAAATCATCGTCTCATTATCGGAGTCCATACCTTCTTGCGAGAAATCTTGGGGGTCCTTTGCTCCTCCTCATAATCATCATGGATTTCAATATGAACCTCTCGTTGACTTGGGGCGTGAGGTTGGGCGCAAGGAGGAGTTAGTTGGCGAAGAGCAGAGTGCATACTGGTACATCTTTGAGAGGAGAATTGAGTATTGTCATCGTTAAGGCGGCTATAATCGTACGTATCAGGAATTTCTGAGAGCTTGCCATCGGCATCATCATCTTGTCTGGATGATTGATGATTTAAATCGGATGGAGGTGGAGAATGCTGGTGCCTACAAGTCATTTGATTAAAAAAGAGTGTGTAATGAAGAAAGAATAAATGAAATTTAAAGAGCGTATAATACACAAGATAGAGAGTGAATGAAAACTGTAAAAGATAAGATGATAATAGTCGTCGAATGAACGTTCTTTATTGTAAATCAACCCACATGGTGGATGGAGCAACCTGTTCAACTAACCCCCTGATTTTGGCCGCTCCCATCAGAATACATACCAGCACTTGAATAGAGGATAGTCTACTAAATGTTCATTCGTCTAGAAAGTGAAAATTGTCGTCAAGAACATTGGGCTGCACACTGAAGTCCAGATTAGAGTTGAAACACCGAGAGCACTGGAGTATGGTGTATGTTCACGGTATAGGCAATGAAGCGCAGTGTACATTTATGGTATAGAATACGGAATTTGTTGTTCCAACAAGCAAAATTACCTTTGAAAAGTGCATTAGTGTTTGAGCATATCCGCAAGGTAGCTTGAAATGGCAATCATCGTATGAATCTCAATTAGTGTCTGAAATTCCATTAGATGTAGCGCAGACACTAAATCGCAGACACCAAAAATTGATATATGTTGGAGCATTTAAGCTTACAATTGAAAACGTTGAGGTGACAATGAATATCTTGATTCAAATCACACAAACACTGCATAAGAATATCTATTCTATTGCTACCCAATTACCCCAAATAAACCCAAGCGAAAATCAAACAAAATGTAAACAAATTCTAAGCAAAAACCAAGCAAATTATAACCTGAGCGAAAACCCATTCCCAGTCAAATCCCGAAGCAAATTGCCAACGTCGATTTCCATCATCTCAGTTTCTCTTTCGCTTTTCATTAGGCTTCAGATGGGCTTCCGAACCTGGAGAGGGATGGTTGACCAAATACTTATGGTTACGCAGCCAATTGACGCTGTCTTCCTTCCGATCCACGGGTAGATAGTGGTCACTCCAAATGGCGTGGCCCCTGTTCTTAATAATCGTCAAAAATGGTTTTTGATGAATAAGCCTCCTCTGGATAAGTTTATCCCTGGCCACGAGTGTCGCTAAGGACGATGGAAGGCTGCGAGGTTTGGGATTGAAAGATGCCAATTTGTCGTAGGATGCTCCGCCTATGTCGTCGTTCATCTCTTCCTCCTGAGGAAGCATTTCGTTGAGTGGTAGTAATGACCTTCCCACAGGCATTGGAGTATTGGAAACCTCGTCGTTTCGCAGTAGAATGCATTAAAGTGTTCGGACTTCCAAATTGGTCGTCGATCAAAGCCATGCAAGTATTGTATTGTCGTGAAATATGGGAGTCACATCTCCAACTGGCGGTCCTTCATTGTTGCCCTGTGAATATCTGACGCCCCACAATTCCTGGATTCTCCAGGAGGGATCAGGCATCTCTTCATTCGCCGTCATTACAATGGCCAATATCAAAGACTCGATGACGCTCGTATACACTGTGAACAACGACAGGTCATCCTCATTGGGCCATTGCCATCGGAAGTTCCTTTCTTCATCGCGTTTCAATGCCATGATGGGATCGACGTATACAATGGTATAATTGAACAGTTCCTCATTGGGAGGGGTCACTGGACGTTGATGCTTGATTGGCGATATGTTCTCATCACCATCTAATTTTTTTCAGCTTTTGAAATGCGATCACGATGACGCAGAACGTACCTGATTCGACCTTTAGCTTTCACTTTGGTGTATTCTTCACTGGCAATCTGCCCTTCCTCCTCCTGATGGCCATTTCCGCAAGGTCGTCAATGGCAATTTTGTATTGTCTTCCATCGACATTATTGGCACTAGAATCCGCTTCCCATCGACCAAATCACACTCTCTGCCCAGCTAAATAGCAGATTGAATTGATGCATTGTTTGATCATGCCGTTCCATTTGGCTTTGCTTGCTTCCTTTTTGCCACGGATACCATGGCTCGAAACGATGCTAAAAATCATCTTTCTGACACAATTGGCCATCTTGCCTGTTATTCCCTTCTCTTTTTTTTTTTTGTTTGAATCATATAGTATTCGGCCGCTTGTGGCCATGACATAATCTAAACCTTTTCCACCGCACATCCCCGGTGTGAACTTTGGGTGTCCCCACCGTCCTTCTGGATCCAAGTCGTGTGTTTCCTGTCTTCTATTCCCCATAATCCACCAAACACAAAAGGAAAAACTTTAACTACATTTTCCCCCCTCCTCTACCCTTCTGCCACAACCCCCTCCCTCACCCCTGAAACATTTCCAACCTCCATATCCCGAAGGAACTTTAGTACCGCTTTGACCGCTTTGTCCGTATCAAACACCTGCGACATAGGAACCTTCATTCTTTCCTTCCATCCACACTTTTTACTCAACCGCCTCCAAAGGTCATCCTGCTGCCGCTTCCTTCTTTTGCACTGCTTAAACAAGTGGTCCCTTGTTTGTCGTTTGTGCCCACACCACCAGCACTTCTGACCATTCTTTTTGATACATTTCAGAAAAACTCCAGTGAGGGTGTGGCCCACTTTTAGCTGGAAATACCTTCCCCCGATTTTCTTTTTGGCCTCGCCCAACAGCCCATGCATCCTCCTCTTTTTATTCATCCTATACACCGACTTCTTGCTGTTGAACTTTGTCTTGCACCATTTTTCTGTATCTTGCCACTTGGCCTCAGAGACTGTCCTCTGTATCCAAGCCATTGACCACTCTTTAAATTTCTCTTTAAGCTCTAGAGCTTCACCATCCGTGTTCTCTGCTGCTGCCTTTGCCATTTCATCTACCTTTTCATTTCCTTCAACACCCTGATGAGACGGGACCCACCTGTACTCCATCTGAATACCCAGCCCCGCTAACTTGTTGTTGAGATTAATGCAGTCAATTGCCATTGCTTGTCCAGGACATAACTGCACATGTTGGGCTCTCTGAATGGCGTTTATTGAATCGGACAAGATGGTTATCCTCTCTACTGCCTTCTTTTTGCAAATTTCGACTACTTTCTGTAGGGCCCTCAGAATGGCGTAAACTTCGGCGTCAAACACTTCTTTTTTCTTTCCTAGGTAGCTCTTCTCACACTCCCATTCCTCCCCTGTTACCTTCTCCTCATAGAGCCCCACATCTTCCAATTTCCAATATGATTCCCCAATACCCTCTTCCGCGGCCCATACTTTGAGTTGTTGAATCGGCATCTAGGCAAAGATAGTATGTCGAACAACAAAGTTCATCGTTCGAACAGGGCAAAAAGATTTACATTGAAAATGGGTACTAAATTTATATGAAACAATAGAGATGGGTTTCGAGTGTTGCAAAGATGGAATCGAAGGTCGGCGATATCAACTTCAAATAAAATTAAGGTAATGATGATATGCAGGAATGGGGAGGAAAAGGAGATGAGAAGCAGAATGGAGGGCAGGTGGAAGATGGGAGTATTATATAGTTCTTCTCGCTTATCTCATAGTGATCGAGCTGACTAGGTCAAGTTGAATTCCGGAATCTGGGTCCGTGGAGTCAAAGAATTGAAGCAATTTCAATGTTCTAATGCCAATTTCGATGTGTCAAACATTCAAAGCAGCGTTTCGTCAACGAATATCTAGTTTTTAGACATCTATCTCCCTGCCATACACCCTACTATGATTCTGCCCCGCGATGACGTAGAATCTACTTGGTCAAGTCGAAACCTATTTGCCATGAGTTCAGGTCAGATACGAAATGCAGTATCAAGGGGCAGTTACCTACTGTGGGAACGCCGAGTTTAATATCGAGGAGATCATTGTGGTGCGCAGAATCGTTGTCTATCATATGCAAGGCATTTCTACTGACTTCCAAGTCGCGATAACTGTAAGACAATTGATGATTGCAATCAGCTGGTGAGAATGAAGCAAAAGTATGATAGGACCTATTTCACCGAAAAAGGAAACATGAGGTTAGTAGTTTTACCAGATATCTCCACCCAAAATAAGCAATTATTTTCTCCACTACATATCTCGTCTTTGCGATGACAAAAATGTATATCCAATGAGTTCCATTAATTGTATACTTTGCAATTATTGCAATAAAGTTTACCATTACACTGGTGCATACATCAATCACCTCCGACGTCACCATTCAGAGAAGGTAAATTACGTGCCTCTGGAGCAGATTCCAGATGAAGGATACACAATGACTGCTGATAATGATATCCTACTTCCGGACTATTTCCCTCTATGTCCAAATAAACTGTTTCAATTTTCCGACGACAATTCAATAAGTGAGGACGATGACAATGGCGATGGCTACATAGATTCACTACAGCCGACATTCCAGTCGAATGAACTACAATCAATGGCATCGGACTCACGTGAAGCCGGAAAAGCAATGGATGGTGATTTCCACATTTTGAATGACAAAATCAACCAATGGGCACCGTTTTCTTGTCAGCAAGAATATCGTTTGGCACACTGGTGTGTCAAGCACAAACTGAGGAGGGCTGCCATCAATGAGCTGATGAAGCTTCAGGGGGTAAATACGAACTTCACATCTGCATATACTTTGTACACTAAATTCGATAAAATGATCTATGTACTTGGAATTGACTTATGGAAATCTGGTAAAGTCAGTTATGCAGGTCTTGTCAATTCAGAAGCGCTATGCGACGACGGAAAGATGCGTTTTCATTATCGAAACTGCGTTGACAGCATTCAGTTTCTACTTCAACAATTTTCATTGGAAGAATATATGGTATATGCACCGATTAAGGATTATAATGAATTGCAGGAGAGAGTATACTCTGAAGTTCACACATGCGATTGGTGGTGAAATGAGCAGGGATGAGTTTTTATTTCGTTGATGCGTCATCATAATTAAATGATCTTCATAGTTGAAAAAGCCTGTCGGCTCCACTATTGTTCCGATCTTTGGCAGCTCTGATCAAATGCATTTGCCCAACTATTCGGGTGATAAAAAGGAATGGCTGATCTACCTCAGTCTTGGAAACATTAATTCGACAATTCAATCAAAGCCCTTGAGCCTTGCCAGTGTCGTCATCGCCCTGCTTTCAGTACCTCCGCAGCATCATCACCATGGTCGTGGCAAAACAGCCGCCATCAAAGAGCAACAAGAATACAATCAGGAAGTGCTTAGACTGGTTTTTGGAATTATTTTTCGTCCTCTCGACGCTGTTTTCAAGAAGGGAAAACCCATGGTCTGTGGTGACGGAAAAATGCGACAATGCTTTCCAATCATCTGTGCTTGGATGGGCGATTTCTTTGACAATATTCACCTCCATACAATTGAACAACCAGGTTGCCCAGTGTGTGATGCCCCAAAATTGTCATTTGGGCAGGGCAATCAATCTACCTGGCCATGCTGGGATTATTGACTATATTTCCAAAAGATAATTCAAGCCACACGATTCGATAATCAAGACCACAACCATGCACGTGATTATTGTATGGAAAGAAGTGTAGCGACAATGGACAGTGTCTTTTGGAATATGAAATGCATTTCTTTGCATACATTGATCGTTCCTGATGTTTTACACACTATCTGTCTCAGTATTCTGAAGCATTTGATGGAGTGGATAGTGCCATTTTTTGAGTTTCACAATTGAATTGACCGATTCAATGATCTATGGGCAATAATACCTCATTATCCAGGATTGGCCTGATTCAATAAGCCCTACACAGCCATGACACAATGGAGTGGCAAAGAGATGAAAGCATTAGACTGTGTTATTGTTTCCATTGGTGAAACGACGCTTTTCGATCATTCTTCGGAGCAGCAAGGTCCATTCACATCCGCCATACTCGGTGTCAAAACCTCATCTACTTTCACCTCATGACTCAGTATCACAACCATACCGATATGACAATCAAATATATGGAAGACAATCTCAGTGAAGTGCATTGTCACAAGGATGTCTTTTGTCGTTTTCGTGCCAAAATGTCAACCAAGAAGGTTGCCGAAGCTCTGGGAAAGCAGCTCGCCATTGATATGCAATATGAGCGTCAGAATCATCCTGCGTGGTCACGTCTTTCCACAGAGGCAACACATCATTGTATCTACACTGACAAAATTTAAATCGATTCAGAGATAGCGTCACACTTGGGTGATGAGGCTGCCTTCAACTTTGTCAAGAGGCATCTGTTGAACCACTTTTCAGACCACATATGTCAGATAGGGCAATTATCAAATGTAAGCTCTGAACTTCCTGAAAGGTCGATGATGGACTTGAAAGATGCATACCGACAATCAAACCGCCATGAGCCATCTTTCCAGATTTTGCGCACGAAAGCCCGGAACGAGGTGTTCCAATTCAAAGATCTAAATCTCGACGCCCACAAACGTCGTCATGAAAACCAAAATCTATTTCCCACGTCTTCAGCAATTCGAATGATGAAAAATCTCTGGCCAAGAATCAAGTCTGTGGCAGACCTCTCAATCTGGTGTGGAATGCCGACAGGGAAACTTAAAAATCACATCACATGGTGTTTCAAAAGATATGGTAACTACACTGGATATGTCGATAACGATGAAGTATTTTGTCATCTATAAAACGCAAAATTCAGTCGTTATGATTCCGCTGCCATTCCAGTGACATCATTTCAAAGTGACATGCAGACAATTGACATTGTACGATGCACTGGAACCAACCAATGGAGGAAGCATAAGCCTCCTTGAAACGATACAGTGTTACTCTGGGATGGAACGCCAGCACAGTTCAAGTCGACTAGAGGACAAATTCCAGCAAGATTACGATATCATTTCATCATTGCGGATACGGAGTCAAATCAACGATCACTTTTGGCCCTTGTTACCACAATCATTGCGGGCCCAATGCGCAACGTTTCGGGGATGGTGATGGTTGAGCAGCGAGATCAGATATCTACATTATCTTTGGAGGATGGTAGTTATCGTTGAAAACCCTTTTAGGCGTTGTCTCGACATATGTCATCCCTTTACACATGATTCATTATGCAGCCCATATGCTTCCATTTTCTTCTGATCCAGATATTTGTTGATGGTTCTTAAATAATACTATTCACTTAGATGCGTGCAATTTATTGTATGAGTAGATAGGACACTTTAAATCGTCATTGCGTACATTGTATAATTGGATCACTTTTATTTGTGGAAGAAATTTCTATATTCGTAAATATTAGACAAAGCAGCGCAATATGTGCAGCTCTGACAACGAAATATGGCATCACGTACAATACTATGTGATAAAGATAACATAAGTTGATATTATCATGAGATCAGGATAAGTGGGAACTAAATTTTGGCGAGAATCTTAAGAATTGACAATGAATATTCTTATGTGAGTTGCCAACTTGGCGACGACTATTTGAAATGCTTGGAGTACGAATATTATATGGTGATGGTGGCAGCACCGGGACAAGTGTCAGAATCCTTAGAATGTTCAGAACGGTATCGACCGTACTGTACTGTCTCGGAAATCAAATTAGTTTTTGCTGATGCTCCACACAACTGTGGTAGTAGCTCTCCCTCTTGTAAACCAAATTCTTACCCAGTTGCTGATTTAGGTATGCCAGGTTGTTCGGTGTGGAATACATCAATGGCTTGAAGTCCGTCCACATTCCTTGCCGGTTCCCAGGTTCTTTCATCGGATCCCTTCCCCTCAATCAAATACTGCAGTTCACACCATAATGCTTTGGAGTCTTCGATGTGTTTCACTTCGTATTCCTCTTCTCCATCCACAATAATAGGTGATGGTGGCAAGTTGATTTGTTGTAGTAATGCATCCTCCTCAGTCTTCCGCAGACGAGACATTCGTTGTCCTGGATAGATATGTCGGTCTCAGATAAAATCTGTAGTTGCCAAAGAATGGCGAGTATCCTGTGGTCTCCATGATGTGATTGTGTGATATGAATTCTGCCATGGGTAACCATTGCTTCCAGTTGTCTTGTGGATAATTGACCAATGCTCTCAGGTATTGTTCCATGATAGTGTTCATTTGCTCCATTTGGCCATCCATTTGTGGGTAGAAAGCAGTTGAAAGTCTTCATTTGACTTCTAATCTGTTGCAGATGTGTTCCCACAATTCCAAGGCGCATTGGGGTCCTCTGGATGATCCTATTGTGACCAGTAAGCAGTGCGATTTGAATACATCTTGTATAAACATTTCACCCAGCTTCCTTCCGTCTGTATCATCTCTACATGAGACCAAATGTTTCATTTTTGACAACCTATCAACTACAATCCATATGGTATTGTAACCCTCACTTTCTGGTAACCATACTACAAAATCCATACTCAGGTCTTTCCATGGTTGTTGCAGTATTTCCAGTGCTTTGAGCTATGTGTGAGTGTTTTGGTAGATTGCCTTGCTGCGTTGACCTATATAGCAGTTCCATACATATCTATATACCGCCTTTCTCATGCCTGGCCACTGATGATCCCTTTAGAGTTATTCCGGGGTTTTGGCTCATTCTGTATGTCCAGCTGCTGGTATTGTCACGGTTGTGCTGAGTGATAATCGATGGTGGAGTGATAATCAGTGAATAATATGAAGGATAATGCACGACGAGAATGATATCATGTTTCGAGCGAAGGCTAAACCATGACGAGAATGAATTCAGGTTTCGAACGAAAGCTAAAGCATGACAAGAATGAAATCAGATTTTGAATGAAAGCTAAAGCATGACGAGAATAAAATCAGGTTTCGAATTAGGTTTTATGGGAGAAGTACGATTCGTACAAAAAAATGTGTACAAAGAAGGCAGGAGATCAGATGTATTATGGAACGAGGGAATCACTGTATATCAACCAGGCGTTCTGTGCAGAATAAGGTTCTTTCTTCACTCGTTCTCTCATGGATAAAACAATCAATTAGCTTCGACTTTCACTTCTTTCACATTCGGTGATGAAGCATCAAGTCTCTTGCGTACAGTTTTTGATTCTTTAGCTACTGGCTATTCTCGAATCTGAGTTTTCTGATTTTGGATTTTATAACCCTTAGAACCCCGAGCCCTAAACCATTGACACCCAGCCCTGAATCCTTGACAGAAAAATGAGTCTATAGTCGATTCTACCAGTTATATTCTTGTTTTATGTGCTATTATTCTCACCGTTAAGGTTGCTATCATTGTTATTGCATTTGCAATACGTCTTGCAAAGTTTTTAAATCAGCAAACAATATCGAAAATAGATTGGTCATCCAATCTTACTGGAGACACATCTGTTCATCTTGCTTTTGGACTTTTTAAAGACCTATGAATACAGATGTTTTCAGCAACCAGTGCCACTTCAAAATACATAAGCAAGGACGAAAGGACCTGAAACTGTATTTATTTTTGCTACTCTTCAGCAGAATAATGAGACCTAGACCCCGATTTTCCAAACCCAACCATCCACTGCAACTCTGGAGCAATTCAGGTATGGGCCGAAATACCAACATACAACTGCGGCATAGTGGAATTCGATACCTTTTTTGATTGCATTGAAGAACGCGATTGAATTCTTCGTTCACAGTGGACCCTCGGTCTCGAAACCCATTTGTCTTGGTATCTAACCAAGCGTTAATGTGCTGGAATTCGAACAGCTGTGGTTGCTGCGATATCCCCTGTTCCAACAATTGCTGGATTTCCTGGCCAAACCACAAGTGGGAACACATCTGTGATCAGTGTATAGAGGAAGAATGCTTACTAGGTTTCGATATGAACTACTACCTTCATCAATCACCCTTCAAAGATGCAAGTAGCCATGTCAAGCAGCAGTATGAGTGAAGGACCTCGATATATTGAGTTTGCGAGAGTGGATCAACATATAGTGGCACGAATGATATTGGTGCATTTTATGAAGCTGAATCAACAAGATGTCCTGACAGCAGCCAACGAAATGAAGGACTACATAGCTGGCATGGTAGGAACACCAGCATCTCAAATTGAGAATCAAATTGAGCGATCAAACGATCAAATCACCACCCAAGTAGCAATCATTGGAGCAGCCCAAGAATGAATCACTGAGTTGTTAAAAGAAAAGAAAAACCTTGAACAAAACAAGGCAAATACGGACAAGGAATTGGCATTAACACAACAAAGAATAAAGGACTTGGAAGCAAGAGGACCCACCTGTACACACAGAGATTTACAGACCTAAGTCACCGAATTGGAACAATGACTAGCAATCAGAACACCAGAAGGGACGGAAAATCGCAGCCGGGCATTAGAGGAATCAGAGGGACAGTTGAGGATCTGTGGAGAACAAAGAAACGAATATCGGGATCAGGTCAGAAGAGTGTTTGCGCTTGTGCGGACAGGTTCCAATCGTAGCGGAAACAGGGGACATGAAGGCAGAGAAATTCTCCGATTCTTGGGAACACATAGGAGAGCACTCTGAGGATGGATGGCACAGTTAGCAATGCAAAATGCAGATGCTCCAACACAATTCTTCGAGGAGCAGTGCAAAATGCGATAGACAGCAAATCAACTGGAAGGCGTAGCATTAAATCAGATCCAGCCATACATCAGGAGAATTATGGGCAATCCTGATCTCCCATAGTTGGAAAAATTAGTTGACCTGATACAGCTAGCATTCGGACATCAAGAGATACGAGCCACCGCCACTTGAGAACTCCTTAAGCTTCGACCAAAAGACCGAGAATTCTCTCAATATTATGCCCAATTTCAACGATGGGTGCTGGATATCGACTGGAACGAAGCAGCAGAAGTAAGCATGCCAACGCAAGGCTGTTCCGAAGCATTGAAAGATTCATTACAACATTACGTCATCCCAGAGAACCTTACTGAATTTGTCCAACTCTGCTCAAAGAGAGATTCACAGATCCGCACTCAATCTGCTGCAAAAACATCATGAAGATGGACAGTGGGATGGAAGATGTCTGAAACTGCAAAAAACAGCACACCCGTTCCATCAACCTCAGAATCAGCTCCTGCAGGAACCATGGCAGGATATTATCACCCAGCTCCGATGGACCCCTCAGCAGTCAATGGAAAGAGAATTACTCCGGAAGAACACAAGCAATGAAGGGAAGGAGGACTTTGTATGTACTGCGGGGATAGCAGGCACTTTGCAGCATCGTGCCTAAGAAAATTGAAAGCAGCATCAGGACAAGTAGAAGTAACACCGTTTAAGAAAGCAGAAAATGAAATGGATGCAGATTCGGGAAAGGTCGAGTCGGGAAAAGTCTAGGCCAGTGAAATCAAGATGGCCATTGCGCTGGGCATGAATCTCCTTTGACAACAGTTGTTGAATCATTTGGTATTTTACACTTTTCACTTAGCAGTGGAGAAATTAAGGAGTTCTCAATGGAAAGCAAACATCTCGTTGTAAAATATTTACTGAAAATTCGAGACAGATTAAATCACAGACACACTCTAATCACCTGTAGAGGCATGGGAATAGCATTGGTGGATAAATATATTGTTCGCCATCATCGATTAGAAGAGAACGAATGACGAGAATCAAGAGAGTTAGAGGTTATTGATGGATGACCTATCGAATCAGGAGCCATTACGACCATGGCCAAGTTGAACATAGGAACACAATTACATCAGGAACAATTACCAGCATTCGTAATACAGTTAGGGCATTACCTAATTGAACTTGGATTGCCATGGTTACAACTCCACGATGTTATGGTCAAATTCCTGAGCCGAATGATTGGTTTCAAAAGCAGTTACTGCCAACAGCACTGCCAATTTCACTCGAACATATGGGTAAGGGGCAATCATATGGCAACAACAGTGGATCTGGAGAAATCCAAATTAGACATCTGCGCAATAGCCGCCTCACCCGTAATGAGTCGAATAAATGAGGAGAAACTCAAGGTATACACCGTCATGCTCTACAAGATCAACAAAGCCCTAGGAATAAGGGATCTACAAGCAAATCCTCTCGAAGAAATCATTCCTGAAGAATACCACAAGTTTCTATCCCTGTTCAGTAAGGAAATCGCTGGGACGCTACCACCGCACCGACCCTATGATCACAAGACTAAGCTACAGGAAGGCTTTACACCACTGTTTGGACCTATCTACAGCCTGTTATGAGAAGAGGTACAAGTCCTAAAAGAATGGATACAGAAAAACTTTTTCAAGGGATTCATCCGATCGTCTTCCTTGCCCGGCAGAGCACCGGTACTTTATTTTTCTGAAGCCAGGAGGAGGTCTGAGACTCTGTGTCGACTATCGGGGATTAAATGAAGGAATGATAAAAAACCAGTACCTCCAGCCATTGATCCAAGAAACCTTACTAAGACGCTAGAAGACTCGCTATTATACCACGTTAGACGTCTGTGATGCATATAATATGATTAGAATCGCAGAAGTGGATGAATGGAAAAGGGCTTTCAGGACCCGCTATGGACTTTTTGAATCTTTAGTTATGCCCTTTGGACTTACCAACGCGCCAGCATCTTTCCAATAATTTATCAATGATACGCTATATCCCTTTTTGGACATATTCTGCATGGCTTTGTTGGACGACATCCTCACCTACAGTGATAACCAGAAGAAACATAAGGACCACATAAGGGTAGTCGTGACCTCACTCATGGAAGCCGGCCTCTACCTAAAAGTGGAAAAATGCGAGTTTCATAAGAAAGAAGTCAAATACATAGGGTTAATTGTCGGAATAAACAGAATCCGGATTGATCCAGGGGAAGTGGAAGCAGTTGAGAACTGGGAAGCACTGGAGAAACTCAAGGAAGTCCAAGCCTTCCTAGGCTTCGCTGATTTTTACTGACGGTTCATACGGAATTATAGCAGGGCAGTGCAACCACTAACAAAACTCACAAAAATGCTAGTATCTTTTTACTGCGGACCCGATAAGAACAGATCATTCGTCGAACTTCAGTTAGCTTTTACGACAGCTCCAGTACTGGCCCATTTCGATTACGAAAAGGAAATGATTTTGGAAACTGACGCCTCGAGTTATGTATCTGCAGGAGTTCTCTTTCAGTACGATAGTCAAGGAGTATTACATCCCGTAGTCTTCTTCTCCAAAAAACATTCGCCTGCTGACGATAATTATGAAATATACCCTCAAGAACTGGGTGCGATAGTCAAAAGCCTGGAACAATGGAGACTGAAGTTTGAAGGGTCGGCACACCCTATTAAAATCCACACCGATCACAAGAACTTAGAGTATTCCATGACATCCAAATTACTGAACTGAAGACAAACCAGTTGGTCCGAATTCTTGTCAAGGTTTAAGTTCAAGATAGTCTACAGCCCAGGAAAACAATGTCAGAAACCTAATGCACTCACATGAATGCCAGGAGACATTCCTCCAAAAGAGGGGGCAGAAAAAACCTGACAAATCGTGTTGAAAACGGAAAACCTCGACAAGGAACTGCCCAAAAACTTGGTAGTAGCATTCATGGAAACAGTTAACCTCGATAACGACTTGGTAAACCCTGATGAGCTGTGGAACTGGGTAAAGAAGATGTGTAAGCAATGCCTAGAGTTATACACACACAGGAAAGAACTGCTAGAAGTCTCTGAATTACAACAAATCCAACCGATGGATGAGGATATGCTCAAGTGGATCCGAGAATGCCATGACTCCCCGGTCGCGGGACATCCAGGATGAGCAAAAACTTATGATTTACAAAGTCAAAGTCACTCATGGAATCATATGAAGAAGGACGTGGACTGCTACGTACGAAATTGCCACACCTGCCAGCGGAGCAGACCAACCCATGGGAAAACTCATGACTTGTAACAACTGTTTGAAGTACCGGGGCAACCATGGAAGGACTTGAGCATGGACTTCGTAGTTGGACTACGAGAAAGTGAAGAATTCAATTCAGTAAGGGTAGTGGTTGATTGCCTAACAAAAATGCATCATTTGGTACCTTGCACAGCCAGTGTAGATGGAAAGAAATTGGGTGAAATGTACATTGAGGAAGTGTTCAGACTGCATGGACTGCCCGAAACAATAGTGTCTGATCGAGGGCCGCAATTCGCTTCGAAGTCCTGGACACACGTCTGCGAAAGATTGGGTATCGAATGAAGACTGCCAACTGCATTTCATCCTCAGACTGACGGCCAAACTGAAAGAATCAACGCAGTAATGGAACAGTACCTCCGAAACTTTCTCAGTTCTCAGCAGAACGATTGGGTCCGGTGGCTACCATTGGCAGAGTTCACAGCTAACAATCATACCTCGGAGACGTCCAATTGCTCCCCATTCTTCGGTAACTACAGCTTTCACCTACAAATCACTTTCGGCCAACATCTAATCAAAGATCCTAAAGAAATTTGCAACATCAACGCTCAGCAGATGGCCCAATGAATGGAGCAACTGTTCAGCGAGCTCAGAGCTGAAATGAAAAGCGCCCAGGCTGTACAATCCAAACAGGCCAATAAGTCCTGAATGGTCGGCACAATATTAGAAATCGGCGATGATGTTCAGCTGGATGCATGAATTTTTTCCACAACCTGACCAAGCAAGACACTTGAGTGGAAACGCATAGGGCTGTACGAAATCACAAATGTCATTTGTCCCTGGGCTTATCAAATCAAACTACCCAACCAGCTACATATTCACGATGTCCAACCGATATCTCACCTGGAGAAAGCCACTCAAGATCCCCTCCCATATCAAAAGCAAAAACCTCCACCACTGGTGATAGTCGAAGGAGAAGAGGAGTATGAAGTTGAACGGGTGAACGATTCCAGGCATTTCTGAAAACAATTACACTATCTTGTGAAATTGAGAAGGTACAACGAGTGCCGCTGGGAGCACGCAGCCAATATCGATGGACTTAAGGCTGTCGACAACTTGCACACCGAACAACCTGGTAAGTCCAGATCATGAACCTCATTGGTACTCGGCGTTGGTGATGGGAAGCAACTGTTAGGGCTGTGCTGAGTGTTAATCGATGGTGGAGTGATGATTGGTGAATATTATAAAGGATAATGCACGACAGAACTGATATCAGGTTTCGAGCGAATGCTAAAGCACGATGAGAATGAATTCAGGTTTTGAACAAAAGGTGAAGCACAACAAGAATGAAATCAGTTTTCTAGCGAAGGCTAAAGTACGATGAGAATGAATTCATATTTTGAACGAAAGCTGAAGCACAACAAGAATGGAATCAGGTTTCGAATTAGGTTTTACGGGAGAAGTAGGATTCGTGCAAAATGAAGTGTATAAAGAAAGCAAATGTTCGGATGTATTATGGAATGAGTGAATCACTGTATATAAAGCAGGCATTCAGCGGAGGATACGATTCTTTCTTCACTCGTTCACTTGTCTCTAATACAATCAATTAGCTTCAGCTGTCACTTCTTTCACATTCGGTGATCCTGGATCGAGTCTCTTGTGTACAGTCTTTGTTTCTTTAGCTACAGCCTATTCTCGACTCTGAGCTTCCTGCATTTGGATTTTATAACCCCTAGAACCCCGAGCCCTGAACCCTCGACACCCAGCCCTGAATCTTTGACAGGTATATATTAATGTTTTTTTATCAATTGGAGTTGTTCTGTCTCATTCTGGATGTCCGGCTGCTGGTGTATGGTCATGTTCTTTTATCAATTGGAGTTGTTCTGTCTTGTGCTGCTTACAGATTTCCATTGCATCGATACATAGCCCTTTGCTGCTGTCAAGTAGACAATCCTTGCACTCGTTTTGAATCCAGTTCCATAGCTATTCTGAATTGATTCGTTCATTGTCCTGATTGACTACCTCTGCGAATGCTATCACTAGTCTCATTTGTCTCCTCTGGTCAATATTTTCTGTTTTTAGTACAATTTGTTGGGTTTGTTCAGCCCCTCCCTTTGGAGTTATATCTCCAGGTAATTTGGTGAGTGCATCAGGCTTTTGACCATGTGTTTCCGGGCTGTTGACAATCGTAAATTTGAATTTTGACAGCAATGTGGACCATCTCAGTTGTCTTCTATTGAGTGACTTCAACATCATAAAGTACTTGAGGTTCATGTGATCAGTCAGTATATTCAATGGATGTACTGACCCTTCCCATTCTGGTCTCCATTACCCAAGACTCTTTGCTATGGCACCAGGTTGCTGGTCGTGGATTTTGTAATTCTCCTCTATGGGAATATAATTTTTGGAGAAGAATGCTACTTGATGAATGGCTTGTTCATTGTTGTACCGTGATAATACTCCAGCGGAAACATAGCTAGAGACACCTGTTTCTAAGTCAATTTCTTTTGCGCAATCAAAATATGCTATGACCAGTACTGTTATTCATGTATGCTTCAGCTTGGTGATTGCTCCCTTTTGAGTGGTCCCTATGGGAGTGGTACAAGGTTTTGCATGAATTCCGTTAATAGTTGGACAACCTTGCTCAAGTTTTGTATGAATCTTTGATAGATGTTGGCGAATCCTATAAATGCTTTGACTTTCTTATGTTTTGCTGGTGCTTTCTATTCTTTAACTGCTGTTACTTTGTCCGCATCCATTCTGATTCCGTTTACTCTGACTATCAGTCCCAAATATTTGATATCCTGTTAATGAAACTCACATTTTTCTGCTTTCAAGTACAACCCGGCCTCTTGTAATATTGTCATTAATGCTCCGACGTATTCCTTGTGTTCCGTTGGATAGCCACTGTGAATGAGGATGTCATCTGGGAATGGTGCGCAGAAGATGTCCAAAAACGGAGAGAGGGTATCATTGATAAATGCCTGGACAGATGCTGGGGTGTTGGTGAGTCCAAAGGGTATTACCAGGGATTTGAATAGGCTTTAGCGGATTCCGAATGCCATTGCCTATTCATCTCCTTCTGAAATTCGAATCATATGGTAGGCATCCTGGACGTCCAGTTTGGTATACCACTTGGCTTTTGATAGTCTCTATCAGGGTCTCCTGAATCAGAGGTAGTAGATAATATTTCTTTACTGTCCCTTCATTAAGGTCTCTGTAATCGACACATAATTTCAGGCCCACATTTGGTTCAGGTGCGAACAATACCAGAGCCCAGTATGGCTCAGATGTTGACCTGATGCATCCCTTCAATAGGTTTTTTTTGATCCATTTCTTTTTGAGTTGCAACTTGTCTCTTGATGGGCTGTAGATTGGTCTGAATGGCGGTGAGAATCCTTCTTGGAGTGTGATCTTATGGTTGAATGGTCTATGTGGTGATAGGCTTTCAGCGATTTCTTTGTCAAAGAACGAGGGGAACTCATGGTACTCCTCTGGAATCAACTGTTCCAGTGGCATTTCCTGAATGTCCTTCTCTTCTAGGGCCATATTGAGGTCATATAGAGTCACTGCGTACAGTTTGAGTGTCTAGTTTTTGTTGGGTTTTATGAATGGTGCTGCCACTATTGCACATATTTGAAACTTGTGTTTGTCAGGTTCCTCCATTCTTTCCATGTGATTTCCCCACACCCATATGCTTGAATGATAATGACAATGTTGTTGACAGTGATTGGTTTCGAATCTTAATCTTTTCTTCTGGAATTTGACCGTAACATTATGGAGTTGTTGCCATGGTAGGCTTGGTACAATTGGAGAATGTCCTTGCTTTGTGACAAATGCTGGTAACTGCTCTTGATATCTGTATATTCCTCAGTCAAATTGAGCCATGGTGGTAATTGTTCCTGACTCGATGGGCCTTCCATTCAAAACTTCCAGTTCTCTGCATTCTTTTATTTCTTTTTCTTTCAACTGATGATTGCAGAGAAAATCTTTGTCAATAAATACTACTCCAGTAGCTCTGCAATCTATCAAAGCATATGTATCAATGACTGTATCTTCCATTTTCAGCGTACATTTTATGATGAAATGTTTGCTTTCCATGGAAGACTCTTTTATTTCTGCGCTTTGAATGAACAACTGCAAAATACCAAAACTAGCATTAACTGGCAAAGGAGATTCATTTGCAGTGCAATTGCCATCCTTATTGTACTGGACTAAACTTTTTCCAACTCCACTTTCACTGCTTTCTCCACTTGCTTTCCATTCCCAGAATCTCCAAATAGGGTTACCTCTACCTGTCCTACTGCTGCTCTCAATTTCCTTGGGCACGATGCTGTGTCATATTTGCTATCCCCACGGTACATACACCATCCTCCATCTCTTTGTCTCTTTTATTTCTCCAATATACTTTTCTTTCCCTTGGCTTCCTAATGGTCCATCGGTGCAGGGCAAAACTATTCTGCAACTGTTCCTGCAGGTGCGGTTTCCGGGGCAGATATGGTGTTGGTTGTTGGGTCAGACTTTGTGCAGCCTCTTTCCCATCTTCCGAATTTCCTTTCTGCCGCTCATACTTTCAACTGTGAATCCCTCTTTGAGCACAAATTGACAAATTTGAACAGGTTCTCTAGTATTTCATTGTTTGTAGCAAGACTTTTTGCTTGTTGGACAGCCCATTTTATGGCAGATCAAGCTGGGCTGCCATGTTTTATTTGACCTCCGCTATGTATATTTTGAATTCCGTGTAGTACTGGAAGAATTGTTGGTTCTGTTGCTTGAGTTTCATAAGTTCCCTCTTGGCCATTGCTGCTTTGTCTTGATCTCCAAAAGCTACAGCCAGCAAGTCAATCAGGTCTTTCAAGGACTCGAGTTTTACTTTCTCCAAGATTTTGTTGCAATGTGGGATCAGCTGTGCCATCGCTTCTTCTTCAAGATGTCCAATTGCCTTTTTTAGCTTCTTTTGTTTTGTATTGAACGTTCTGGGTTTTCTTGCAATATTAACAGTCAATTGCACCTTCCATCCTCAGAGCTCCATTCTGTCATTTCCTGAGAAGCGGATAATTTCATTCCTCTTCTCCTCCAGTTCCATATCTTTTCTTTCACCCATCCTTCCATTTGTCAGGCTCAAGATTTGGGTTAATTTTCCCCAATTTTCTTCTGCTAACTTCGTATAATTCTCCATTTGAGCCTGTATATCTGCCAGGTCTAGTTTCAATTCCACAAGATCTGGATTTGTCTGCTTCAGTTATTCTTCCAGGCTTTGGAATTTTTCTACCAAATCTCCGTTGTTACATTCTGGGGTTCTTCTTTCCTCTGTGCTTAGCTTCCACTTTGTCTGAAGTAGTTCCTGTTTCAGGTTGTCCCTTGATATGATATCCTCATTCCCACTATTCACCAACTCCGATATCTGTACTTCTGTATTGTTCACAGATGGCCGTTCTTTTGGCAATCTGTTCAAGCTGCTGGTTGTTGGTACCTGAGCAAGAGCAATCAGTTCGGTGTTGATATCTGGGAAATGAATCCTGCGCTATTCTTCGTTTATGGCCTCTGTATTTGCGTCTGTGATATTTTCCAGTTCTTGCTGTAGTGCAATTGTCGATATCACATCACAGGCTGCTTTTGAAGATTCTCCCGGCATTTTTAACGTGGTGATGGGAGGCTACTAGAAGGAGGAAACTGGGTTTTTCGAGTTTTAAACAGTTTCTAACTTCGTTTGCTTTTTTTTGGATCTGCTGGATTGCCTCTTCAATTTCTGGTTCCAAAAAATGTTTCACTATGAGCTTTTTACCAGAAAAACACCTGATGCTTACATGGTATTGTCACAATGATTAGCGGAGTTAGTCAAGATGCTGGGTGTAATTCTCGGTCTATATTTTTTCCCTTGTTTGCTTTTCCCTCATTGTGATGTGCCCACACCATTTGGCTTTCCTCGTCCTTCTTCATTGCCTTGATCATGGACACTGATTCTATTGTTTGGGTGTCTGCTGCACATCTAAATGTGGCATGTGTACCTCAGCAGTTATGTTCGCAGAAGCACAGATTATCATTTTTGCAATTAATGTAAAGAGCATAGTATTTGGCCCAAAAGTTTTCAAAAACGGGGTCATCGATTTGGAGTCCTCCTCTGTCGCTTGCAGCTTCTGCACAGTAACTACACCAGAGAGAAACCGCCTGTGGTTCATACAATAAATATAGTTCAACGGGTTCTTCGGTTTCCAAATAGGTAGCACCAATGCTATCGAAAATGTTCATCGGTTCTTGGTCAACAAGGTTCATGGTTGGACTGGCTAGATTGACGAACTTGATGTGGAATTGCTGTCGTTTGTTGCTGTCATATGCTGGTATTTACTCAATAATATTCAAATCTTCTCATCAGAATTTCCAGGTACACACTAAGCAAATGTGTCTCCAGTAACTGTGTGCTGTCGATCAGTTTTCAATATTTCCAATAGATTGAAAAACCAGGGATTGGAGATTGCAGGGACTGTGACAAATATAACAGCTGCTTTGATGATGGTAATGACATATATACTGAAATATAACCCCTAAAATTAATTGTAGACTCATTCTGCTGTAAAGGTTCCAAGGCTTGGAGTTCTAGGGATTATGAAAACCAAACTAAAAGTCATAAGTGCAAGTATTGCAAACAAGACAGGAGACACCGAATCTGGAACCACAAATGTGAACAGATGGTGGTGCCGAAGCAATCGATTGTTTTGTAGAGTAGAACACGAGTGAAGAACAAATATATACTGGCTGAATCCATCGATCTTATATACATATACTTTGATTGTCATCAAGTTTGTTTACTTGTTCCAAAATACATCCTAACCGCACCCAAGAATGTTCTCAATCCTTTCAACCTCTGGCTTATGCCATAACCATCACGCCATATTTAGAACACAAGCAACGAATCCGGATTCCTTCCAAACAATACCTGAAGCCTTCAGATGAAACCTGTTACCATTCAGCGAACACTGATAACCTTCGCAACTGTCATATGCTGTTCATGAATCACTGTTCCATCTTTGATTCACACGAAACATTACTGTGTCAATATCTCCATTGTTTGCCCCTGGTTCATCAGAGGACCCTCGAACAATTTTGAGAGATGAGCAAAAGTACCGGCAACTGCGTATATATGTGTTATTGTTCCGCTATAGTCAGAGTTGTGTCTAGTGAGGATTGAAGATGGTGTATGGATTGATGTAGAAGGGATGAAGGATACAAAGTAAAACAGGTTTTGTTGGTAGGAAATAGGTTTTGTGGGAAGAAATCTGGTTTTGTTGGAAGGGACCAGGTTTTGTTAGAAGAAAACAAGTGTGTTGGTTGCATTATAAATATTGCGTGATAGTTATAATGTGAGTTGTGGGTTGAATGGGTGGTATACATGAATGGGTGAAATGAGGATGTATTCTGGGACAAGTGAGTTAAGGTGACGATGGTCGTATTAACTGTATATATTACTGAGGAATTCACACAGGATAGGTTTGTTCTTTACTCATTCCCTAGTCTACAAAACAATCAATAACTTCGGCAGCAACCTCAGTTCACTTCTGTCATTCTAGATTTCAAGTCTCTTGTCTTGTGTACAAATACTTGCAATTTCGAATCTTAGTTTGGTTTTATAAACCCCAGAACTACAAGCCATGAAACCTGGACAGAAGAACGAGTCTAGAATTGGTTCTTCCAGTTACAATTCAGTATATCTGCCGTTATCATCTCCAAAGCAGCTGCCATTTTTGTTACCATCTCTGCAATTCCTGGTGCCTGGTGTTTAAATCCATCAGAAACTTCAAAAACTTATTAATGGCACACAGTTTCTCGAGACACATTTGCATAGTGTGTATCTGGAAATTTCGTTGAGAATGGGACAATATCTTCGAGTAAATACCAGCATACGATAGCAACAAATCACAGCAATCATGTATCAATGTCTTTGACCAAGCTGGTCGAATTACAAACATCTTTGAACATGCACAGCTATACGCTTTTCATAGTATTGAAGCAATCCTCACAGAAACTGAAGAACCTCCTGAAGCTAATTTTGGGATGAACCAGAGGCAATATCTCCTAGGAACAGTTTCTGGACAGATGCAGCCAGAAACAGAGGAGTTCTGCCAATAAATGACCCAGTATTTGAAAACATCTGAACCAATTATCACTGACTGCAGATCGGCTGCAAAAAGAAAGAACCATGCTGTTGCCAACACAACTGCAGACGCATACATTCCACAGCTGGTTGAGAAGCAGATGCCCAGATGATAAGTTCACAAGCCACAATCTAAGCAACGCCACAAGATGTGGACAGCAACATCATGTCGGCTGAATACAATGAGAGGAGAAGGAATAGAGGACATAGGGTAGACTGAGAGTTATATTTGGCCCCACGTTTAACTCCTCTGATTATCAAAACCACACTGAGCAAGCATGAGGTGTTCATCTTGTACAGGCCAATGAGTAATCTTTTCCTGGAAGCAGAAATTGTAGCAGCAATCCAAGAGATCCTGGAAAATGCCAATGAAAGCACAGATTGCTGAAGACTCAGAAAATCCCCCTCCTATGTCACAGCCATCATTCTACATCACCAAAAAGATGTTGGGAGAATCTTCAAGGCCCACAAGGGAGGTGACGTTGACACCTCTGATGCAGAAACAGCTGCTAGATCTAGTGCAAATCAATATCACCATCATGAATGAAGATCAACGCTGGAGCCATGTTGAACTCATGAACGAAGCAATCAACTGCCCGAATCAACTACCCATATCCATCAGGTTGTACTTACTCTTGAAAGAGACGAAGTTAGTAAAAGAACTATAGAAAAGGATTCCAGAACTCATCAAAGAAGGAAAAAAGATCCTGATGGAAAAAGAGAACCTGAAGCAGGAATTAATTCTCACCCAGCAAAAGGTGAGTACAGAGAAAGAAAAAGTCATGGAATGCAGCCATAGAGATGTTCTGGAAAAAGTCAAAAGTCCGGGACAACAACCGAAAGAAAGAAGTCCAGAACAGGTGAAATTGAGACAAGACCTGGCAGATGCACAGATACATATTGAAAATTGTAGCAAATCGGCAGAGGAAAATCAGGAACTGGTAATCCAATTTCTGAAATCAATAGAAGGAAGAATAGGGGAAAGCAAGGAAAAAGAACAGGACGAAATGGGGAATGAAATTGCCCATTTTTCAGGAACAGGTCCAATGGAACTCAAAGAATTGAAGATGCAGTTGGCTCTAAAGATTGCTGGAAATCCCAGGATGTTCATCCCCAAATGGAAAAACCTAAGATATCTGGTTGGATGTCTTGCAGAGGTGGCTCTGGCACAGTTGATACCATACTGCGATGTGATTCCTGGGGAAGTCAAGCTCAAATCTTTGAATGATCTGATTGACCTGCTAGATCCAGCATTCGGAGATTAAAGTAAAGCGACAACGGCTCAGAGGTAACTCTTGAAACTCAAGCAATGAGACTGCAAATTCTTTCAGTATTACGCGAAATTCCGGAGATACATAGCAGATATCAAATGTAACATGGAAGCCCAGCTAAATGCACTATGAAATGGGTTATCCAACAAGCTGAAGTACTGGCTACACTACACTAACATACTCAAAAACCTGGTCCAATTTGTCAAGATGTGCTCAACAAGGAGATGAAAGATAAAAGTTTGAGCTATGGAAAGAAAGTCAAGAAGATGGAAAGGAGGCCATAAGAAACCTAACCCAATAACCTATACCACATTGGCCTCAGAGTCATTATCTGCTGAAACAGTAGCAGGGAATATTGGTTCTGCACCAACGGACCTCTGGGTATTCGAGGGAAGAAAAATTGCTCTAGAGGTATAGATGAGAGGATGGCAAGGGAAACTATATATGAACTGTGGGGATAGCAGGTACTTTGCAGCATCGTGTCTAAAGATATTCAAGGCAGTGTCGGAACAGGTGGAGATAACACTATTCAGGGATTCAGAATATGGAAAGGAAGTGGTGATAGCAACTGAGGTGGAGTTGGGAAAAGTTTAGTCCAGTGCAACAAGGATGGCAATTGGGCTGGAAACATATTTTCTTTGTCAGTCAATACTAGTTTTGGTATTTTGCAATTTTCTATTCAAAGCACAGAAATACAAGTGTCTTCTATGGACAGCAAGCACCTCATCGTGGAATATTCATTGAAAATAGAAAACAAAATTATCAATACATGCACTTGGATAGATTGCAAAGCTACTGAAATAGCATTAATTGACAAAGACTTTGTTCACCATCATCAGATAAAAGAGAAAGAATTTAAATCAATCTCTGAGCTGCAAGTTATAGATGGAAGATCCATTGAATCAGGAACAATTACCACAATGGCTAAACTAGACCTAGAAATATGCAGGCATCAAGAAGAATTACCAACATTCATTAAAAAGCTAGGCCGCTACCCAATTGAACTAGAAATAACATGGCGGCACCTCCACAATGTTGTGATAATATTGCCGAAGAAATGAATACAATTGAAAAGCAGTTACTACCAACAACATGGTCAATACCATTTGAATATGTGGGTAAGGAGGAATCATATTGAAGGCACAGAAGAATCTGACAAACCCAATTTGGACATATATACACTGGCAGCAGAACCATTTTTGGACAAAACAAGAAGGACAAACTGAAAGTATACACAGTAACTCTAAACAAATTTAATCAGGCTCTTGAAGTAAAAGACCTTCAAGAGAAACCACTGGAACAGCTCATCCCAAAAGAATACCATGAGTTTCTCCCTCTCTTTGACAAAGTAATTGCTGAAAGACTACCACCACACAGACTATACGACCACAAGATTCCACTCGAAAAAGGCTTTATTCCTCAATTCAGACCAATCTACAGCCACTTATAAAAGGAGTTAAAAGGCCTTAAGGAATTGATTGAAAAGTGCTTGCCAAAGAGATTCATCAGATAATTGCCATGGACATACAGAGCACTGGTATTCTTTGTATCAAAACCAAATGGAGGCCTTTGACTGAGTGTGGATCACAGAGGCCTCAACAAAGAAATGATGAAAAACCATTATCCATTGCCAATAATCCAAGAAATACTGCTGAGGTTATTGAAAGCCAAGTGGTACACCAATTTAGACTTTCTGGATGGCAACAATATGATGAGAATTGCTGAAGGTGATTGGTGGAAAACGGTATTCAGGACCAAATACAGCTTGTGTGCATCCCTTGTGATGCCTTTTAGACTCACCAATGCACCAGCATCCTTCCAGGCATTCATCAACAATACACTCTGTCCATTTTTGGACATCTTCTGTACAGTATTCCAGTACGACATCCATAACTACAGTGATAACCTTACGCAATATAAGGATCATATCAGGGTGCTGATGACACTATCAAAGAACGCTGGACAATATTTGAAAGCGGAACAGCATGGGTTTTATCATCTGCAACTCAAATATCTACAACTGATAGTTGTTGTAAACAGAATCAGGATGGACCCAGGAAAGATGATAGCAGTCAAAGAATGGACAGCATGTGACAAACTCAAGGAGGTCCAGGCATTCTTAGGATTCGCAAACTTTTATCGAAGATTCGTACGGAATTATTTTAGGGTAGTCCAACCATCAACTAAACTTACCAAAACGCTAGAACTATTTGAATTGGGATCCAACCCAAAGAGAGCATTAACCGAACTAAAGAAAGAATTTAAAACAGTACCAGTTCTAGTACATTTCGATTACGAAAAGAAAATCATCCTGGCAGCAAATGCCTCCAGTTTTATGGCTGCTGGAATACTATTACAATACGATGAAAAAGGAATACTTGACCCAGTAGCATTCTCTTGCAGGAAATATACACCCACTGAAGAGAATTGCGAAATCTACAATCAAAAACTAGGTCCCATGGTGAAATGTATCAAGCAATGGAGACCAGAATGCGAAAGGTTAGTACATTCAATCAATATACTGACAGACCACAATAACCTTGAATACTGCATGACATTGAAGTAACTCAATAGGACACAAACAAGATGGTCTGAGTTTTTGTCACGATTCAAGGTCATAATTGTCTACCATACAGGAAAACAGGGACGGAAGTCCAATACACCCAGCAGCATGCCAGGAGACAATCCTCCAAAGGGCAGTGCAAAAAATATGCAACAAATCATGCTGAAAACAGAAAATCATGACAAATGAATACAGAAAGGACTCGTGGCAGCATTCGTAGGGATGGTAAATCAGGGTGAAGAGGAGCTCAATTACAAAGAGCTAGACAACTGGATTCAAAATGTATGCAACGACTGCCCACTTGACAGCACTAAAAGACTATATGTCAATGCAATAGAGATCAACAACCAAATAGTTTAGACAAACTGCAATCGTTCGATGAACACAACGAGCTATCAGAAGCCAGATATCCAGGATGAGTGAAATCCCTTGAACTGATCAAAAGGAATTATCAATGTCAAGGCATGAGGCCTGATGTGGACTGGTATGTATGGGACTGTCATGAGTGCCAACTAAGCAAGGCAAACAATCAGAAGATTAACAGATGATTCAAACTGCTGAAAATACTGCAACCACCGTGGAAAGACTTGGGCATAGACTTTGTGATGAAATTACTGGAAACTGAAGAGTACAATGCCATATGGGTGGTAATCGATAGGATGTCATAAATGAAGCATTTGGTATCATGTTGGGATGATACAGATGGAGGACAGTAGGGTGAAATATTCATATGGGAGGTATTCAAATTGCATGGCTTAGAAGTTTCAATAGAATTGGACAGAGAATTGCAGTTGGCCTCTGAACTTTGGAGAAACATCTGTGAAAGATTGGGTATCAAATGTAGACTTTCAACTGCCATTCACACATAGATGGATGGCGATATGGAGTGAATGAATGCTATCATAGAACAGTACATGAGATTATTCATCAATTATCAATACAAACATTGGACACTATGGTTACCCATGGCAGAATGCAGATCAAACAACCACACCTTAGAAACAATGTGATGCTCACCATTCTTTAGTAATTACTGATTCCATCCAACCATGACCTATCGCCCACATTCGGTTCAATACGGGAATCATAATTCGGAAGAAAACACCAACACCCTGACCTGGACATGAATGAGATCTTCAAACAGATACAAGCTGAAATGTCCCAAACACATGTAATTCAAGCTGAACACGCAGACAAGAACTGTTGAGAGGAAGCAGAGACCAAGATAGGAGACAGTCTTTGAATGGACACCAGGAACATCAGAATACAGCGACCATGCAAGAAATTAGATTGGAAATGCCTATGACCATATGAAATTGTGGAAGTCATCAGTCCATAGGCCTACTATCTGCAATTACACAACACCCTCCACATCTATCTAGTACAACCAGAGTCCCGCCTAAACAAAGTCTTGTAAATCCCTCAGCAGCACAAATCAAAACAGTACCATTACCAGTGATTGTAAATGAAGTGGAACAATATATGGTGGAATGCATTGAGAACTCCAAAGTATTCTGATACCAACTCCAGTATTTGGTCAAGTGGAAGGGCTACAATAGAATGAGTAGGGAACCAGCAGTCAATGTGAATGGACTTCAAGCAATCAATACTTTCCATGCAGAACAGCATGGTGAACCAGGATCAGCAACCACATAAAAACTCGGCTTCTATGAGGGGGAGCGACTGCCATGAATGTGTCAACTAAGCATCAAAGATCCAGTATAGATCGATGAAGAAGGAATGAATGATATGTGGCAAATCAGGTTTTGTTGGTATGAAACAGGATTTTTTGGAAGGGAACAGGTTATGTTGGAAGAAATCAGGTTTTGTTAGGAAGAAACAGATTTGTTGGTTGCATTGCAAATATGGTATGATGATTATAATGTAAGTTGTGGGTTGCAAGGGTTCCGTACATAGTTGGGTGGGGTAAAGATATAATTTGCCATTAGTGAGTTAATGCGATGATGGTCTCATTAACTGTTTATAAGATCAAAAAATTCCCAGAGAATTGGTTTGTTCTTCACTTTATTTCTACTCTGCAAAACAATCAATAGGTTGGGCACCAACTTCTGTTAACTTCTGTGATTCTGCATTTGGAGTATCATGTCTTGTTTGCAAATACTCGCAATTCCGAATCATAGTTTGGTTTTAATAACCCCTTGAATCCCAAGCCACAAAAACTTGACAGATATGGAAGGTGCTTTACAACAATCCTGCAAGCAAGCAGAATAGGATTTTTATTATCAAAACTCTACGATTCACTGTGTCTGCAAAACACCACACATCCAGATTTTTAGTTCAATTTGCCATAGTGAAATGAAGAATCCAACAACTTTTTCGACTGTATTGAAGAATGCAATTGTATTCTTCGTTCACATTGGATGCTAGATTTCAAAACACATTTGCCCTTCAAACTAGCCAGGTGTTTATAAACAATTTGCCATTAAGGGTGATGAGTTGGAATTCTAATTGTCATATCTGGTGTAAAATTCCTTGTTGCAATGACAGCTGGATATACTGAAAATGTGAAACTTGGAAGCATATCTGTAATGCATGCCTTAAAGTAGCACAAACCTTTGACTGGAGAATCAACAAATACCTATACCAATCACCATTCGAAGATTGCCAAGATGGCATCAGGATCATGGTCCCAGTTTATAGCAAGGGATGTCACCCTTCAGATTCATATTCAGGGGGACCTAGAAAACATATCAACATTTGACTTATCGAAATGAACATATATACCACTGATAGAATTTGCAATGAATGCAAATGAAGCAGCAAGGCTCATGGTAACAGCCACGACCAGTTAGGAAGAAGCCAAGAACATAACCTAAAGGTACAAGTAAAGTGACTCCAACAAGAGAAGAACAGGCTGAACCCAGAAATCACCCTAATCCAATATTGAATGGAAGTTATAACGGAGTGTACATATGTCGACTTACTGAATGGAATCATGGATCTCAAAGGGCAACTAGCTCCAAGGGCTCAAGAAAATGATACAGAGCTTGGTCTAGATGTAGAGAATGTGTAGGAATAACCATCATTTCAAGAAGGAGAAACAAGGGGATATCGAGACCCAGTAGCCAGGGTACTGGTGTTGGCAGGAAATCAGATTAATGGGGAAAATCAGGGAAACAGAACTTACAAAGAAAGTGATATGGTACATTTTTCAGGAATTGATCACAAATCCCTGAGAGGATGGAATACCCAGTAAGCCTTCAAAATCGCTCATAAACCAAGAAAGTATTTTAATAATCAAAGCAAGATGAAATATGTATCCAATAGATTGGAAGGGATAGCGCTAGCACAAATCCAACCATATATCTAAGAAGTCACAGAATCCATCAAAATCACACACCTGACAACAATGCAGAAAATGTTGTGACTAGCCTTTGGCGATAAGAATCAACAAGCCCCAGCCAAATGAGAACTGTCGAAACTTCAGCAATATGATAGAAAGTGCTTTCTGAATTATGCAGAATTTCAACCATTTGTGGCTGATGTCAACTGAAACATTGACGTACAAATCAACCCATTACAACAAGGACTATCCACTGAATTCATTTATTTAATGAAATACTGCACTATCCTGGAGACTCTGATCAATTTCAGCAAAATGTATTCTAAGCAAGATGCACAAATTGGAGCCCCAGCTGCAGAAAGATAATCTGGATGGTGAAGTGGATGGTTCAAGAAACCAGAAATCAACAGTCCACCTGCCCCATCAACTCTGGAGACTTTACCTGCAACTACTGTGGCAGTGTATAATGGCCCTGCTCCAATGGACCGGACTGCAATCATGGGAAAGCAGATTACTGCAGACAAGAGGAAGTGATGAAGGGAAGCCGGAATATGTATGTACTGCGAGGATAGCAGGCACAATGTGGTATTGTGTCCAAGGAAGTTGAAAGCCACATCCAGACTGGTGGAGATCGATCCATTCAAAGAAGATGTGGGGAAGGGGAAGGAGCAGGAAGTGGAGTCAGAAAAAGTTTAAACCAGTGCAATAAGGATGGCTATTGAACTGGGCACAAATCTTCTTTGCCTACAGGTGTCAAATCTTGTTTTGGGATTTTGCAGTTCTCAATTAGTTGTGTAGCAATTATGCATTTTCGCATAACAAGCAGGCATTTTGTTGTAAAGTGTTCATTGAAAATCAGAGACAGGTTAATCGATACACATGCCTGAGATGACTGCACCGCCACAGGAATAGCATTTGTGGATAAGGATTATATTCACCATCATCAGTGGGAAGAGACAAAATCACAAGTATCAAGAAAGTTAACAGTCATCGATGGAAGACCTATCGAATCAGGAACAATTTCGACCTTGACCAAATTAAACTTAGGAATATGATCACATCAGGAACAGGTACCAGCATTTGTTACAAAGTTAGGATATTTTCCATAGTATTAGAATCACCATGGTTACAACTCTACAAGATGAAAGTCAAATTTCAAAGTCACCAAATTGGCTTTGGAAGAGGCTACTGCTAACCACACTGCCAACACCATATGAGTGTATGGGTGTGAAGCAATCGAATGGAAACAACAGTGAATCCTGAGATACCCGAGCAAGACATCCGCACAGTAGCTGCCACATCTTTTATGCAATGACTGAAGAAGAAGAAATTCAATGTTTACACAATCATATTGTATGAAATTAGTAACACCTTGGAAATTAACAATGCATAAGAAAAACCTCTTGAAGAAGTCATTTCAGAGAAATACCATGAGTTCATACCAGTATTCAGTGAAGTGATCACTGAAACATTACTTCTGCATTGACCGTAAAATTATAGGATCAATTTATAGAAAGTCTTTACATATTTATTCGGATCTATTCACAGTGTATCCTGAAAGGAGGTACAAGTTTCAAATAAATGAATAAAGGAAACTTTCTCTTCGGTGTTTATCCTATTCTCATCATCACCCTGTGGAGCCCTAGTGCTGTTTGTTCCGAAGCTCGAAGGAGGGGTAAGCCATCATGTTGATTATCGGGAGTCAAATGAAACGATGATAAAACACTGGTACCCCCTGCCACTGATCCAAGAAACCCTGCTAAGACTCTGCAAAATCCTACTATTACACCAAGCTGGATGTACACAATACATAGAATATGTTCAGAATCGCAGAAGAGAATGAATTGAAAATTGGGTTTAGAACTCAACATGGACTTTTTAAATCCCTAGTTATGGCTTTTGTGCTTTTCAATGCACCCATATTTTCTCAAAAATTTATCAATGACACTTTACAACCATTCCTCAATATATTCAGCATGGCTTCTTTGGACAACATTTATATCTACAGTGAGAACTTGAAGCAACACAATGATCACATCTGAGCAGTCATGATCTCACTCAAGGGAGCCAGCCTCTACCTAAACATAGAAAAATGCAATTTCCGTGAGGAAGATGTCACGTACCTAGGGTCAATAGTCAGAGTAAATGGAATCAGAATGGATCTGCAGAAAGTCCAAGCAGTTGAAAATTGGGAAGCACTGGAGAAACATGAAGAAGACCCAGTCTTTTTAGGCTTCCCCAACTTCTAACAACAGATTATAGGGAATTATAGTAGGGCGGTACAACCACTAACAAAACTCACAAAAAAGCTAATATATTTTCATTGTGGACCCAATCAGGATTGAGCATTCTCTGAATGCAAGTGAGCATGTACAATGGCAGCAGTGCTAGCCCACTTCAATCGTGAAAGAGAGAGAGTACTGGAAACTGATGCTTGGAGTTATATATCAGCAGGAGTTATTTCAAGTATGATTATTATGGAGTACTATACCAAATAGCATTCAGTTCCCAAAAATATTCCTCTACCAATTAAGACTACAAAATATACGATCAAGAATCAGGAGTGAGAGTCAAACTTTTGGATCCATGAAGGCCTGAGTACAAAGGGTAAGCCCACCTCATTATGATTCTCACTGATTACAACAACCTTGAGTGCTGCATGACTTCAAAGCTATTGAACTGAAACCAAAGAAGGTGGTGTGAATTCCTCTCCCATTTGAAGTTCAAAATCATCCATTCACCAGGCAAACAAGAACAGGAGACTAATGCTCTTACAAAAATACCAGGAGATACTTCTCTGGATGGGGGGCTAGCAAAAATCCAGCAAATTGTACTAAAAACGGAAAAGCTCAACAAGGAGCTATGCAAAACCTTCATCAGAAAAAAAACCAAGTTGTGCCCAGGACATATATAAGCCTGGGCGCATCGGATGCTGAAATCAAAACCTTTTGAGCCTTGACATGGTGTGGCACTGCACATGCGTAAGTGCAACCCCAGGTGTTGCGTTTGCACATTCTCACTTGGTATTTCTTACTGATGGAGATATCCAGTGCACTTATTTCTTATGTAGTATCATTTACCGATGCAGTCATACAGTGCGTATACTGATTGATTCATAATACATGACCTATACCGCCTGGGTGCAATGCACAGTTTAACATAACACAGTGTTCACTGTATATGACGTTTATACGATGCTCTGAATTGTGGGTGCAATGTGCTGCTTGATATAACCTAGTGTTCACGGCATGTGATGTTTATACGAAGCTCTGAATTGGACCCACAGCTCGGGTGATGGATACAGTAGTGACGTTAATGTGCATGATGTTTGATATTAACGCCTGGTATATACAGTTTCCTGTTCCAAATACCATGCTCTATGTCACAGCCAGCTTGAAGCACATCCTTTAAGCTACGCACTCCTGCCCAGTCATCTACCGACTCCGACTCCATGTGATTGTACCCGTCCTCATTCTCATTCTCATTCTCTTTCACATCTTCATCTCCATCTTCATCCTCATTCAGCACCGCCTCATTCTGGACGTGAATATCGTCCAGCTCGAGGCGATGATGTCACTTCCCACAACTTCTGGCTCTGTGTATGTCATCATACTCAGTGTCGCTAACAGTGTCAGCATTCTCAACCCTATCCTCAGCATCAAAAAACAAATCTTCAGCAATGGGGATGTGGATTGCAGAAATGATTGGAGTCCCAATGTCCGGCTCCATCATCAGGGCTTCAATGGCAGTCTTGTTTAACACAACCCAACAAGGTTTGGTAGCAATGGCAGGTGTGTCATTTATTCCTTTCCCACAGTGAATAATGTTGTTGAGAGCCGCCCATATGGACGGGATTACTTTCGGTCTCAATGGAGATGGGAGATTGTTCCAAATTCTCATGATATCAGTGTAAGTCTCTGCAAAATGTTAGAGCAATTGCACGCATTGTGAAGGCCATACTTACTGCCATCATTATCTCAATCGCAGTAGTACTCCCACTGGGCCCTTTTCCTCTGGATTTCCAAGTCATCACTTTCAATCTTTGTCAGAGCTGAACCTGCTTATCTTTGCCACACCTTTAGTGCGTGATGCAATACCGTACATGTTAACACAATCAGTGCCAGTGGTGTCTGTTCTCAAATCCAGTCATGGAAGCCATCCAAATGTCTGCCATGTTAGCGTATGTGTTGGAAAATAAGTATATATAGAAATCATAGAATCTACTCGATAAGAAAAGAGATAGCTCATTCCTGGTAATGTTAGTGATGCTGAGCGTTTCAGACAGGGTTCAGCTTGGGTTTGTTTGTGCGATTGCACTTGCACATTGTGAATGTAAAATCTGACAGTATTTGTTAAATGTATATGCAGCGCTGATCATTGTCTTCAAACGATGCAAGTTGTATAGTCTTTGTATACAATCACCGGCCTTCTAGTTTATATACGATTTGAATGCATTGGAACAGTATTTGATTTGCAATACGGTGGCTGGTTAGTCAATAAGAATTTAATTCTGGGAGATTCTTAACTATCTTGAGACACTCTTTCAGGAGTTCTCTCTCTGTACGATGACCCAGGAGTGCAACACCCAATGGCCTTCTGCTTCAGGAAATATGCGCCCGCCGAGGAACATTATGAAATATACGATCAACAACTGGGTGCGATAATCAAAAGCCTGGAACAATGGAGACAAGAGTGCGAAGGGTCGGCACATCCTATTAAGATCTTCACCGATCAGAAGAACTGGGAGTATTTGATGACGTCCAAATTGCTGAATCGAAGACAAACCAGATGGTCTGAGTTCTTGTCAAGGTTCAAGTTCAAGATTGTTTACCGCCCAGGAAAACAAGGGCAGAAACCCGATGCCTTCACAAGAATGCCAAGAGACATTCCTCCGATGGGGGGGGCAGAAAAAACCCAACAAATCATGTTGAAAATGGAAAATCTCAACACGAAACTGCGCAAAAATCAGGTCGTAGCATTTATAGAAACAGATAACATCGATAACAACATGGTAAACCCTAACGAGCTGTGGAACTGGGTAAAAAATATATTTAAGCAATACCCAGAGTTAGGCACACACAGGAAAGAACCGCTAGAAGTCTCCGAATTACAACATATCCAACCCACGGACGAACATAAGCTCAAGTGGATCTATGAATGCCATGACTCTCCGGTCGTGGGACATCCAAGACCAGGAAACACTTATGACTTGCTAATCCGAAGTCCCTCCTGGAGTCAGATGAGGAAAGACGTGGATCGCGATGTACGCAACTGCCACACCTGCCAACGGAGCAAGTCAACCCATGGAAATACTCATGGCTTGTTACAACCATTAGAAATACCAGAGCAACAATGGAAGGACTTGAGTATGGATTTCGTAGTCGGACTGCCAGAAAGCGAAGGGTTCAATGCAGTATGGGTAGTGATCGATCGCCTAACGAAGATGCGACATTTTGTACCCTGCATGGATAAAGTAGATGAACAAAAGCTGGGAGAAATGTATGCCAAAGAAGTGTTCAGACTGAATGGACTGCCCAAAACAATAGTGTCCAATTGAGGACCACAATTCGCTTCAGAATTAGGGAAACACATCTGTGAAAGATCGGAAATCGAACGCAGATTGTCAACCGCATTTCATCCCCAGACTGACGGCCAAACTGAAAGATTCAATGCAGTAATGGAACAGTATCTCCGAAACTTTGTCAATTATCAGCAGGACGATTGGGTTCGGTGGTTACCATTGGCAGAATTTGCAACAAACAATCATACCTTGGAGACGCCTAATTGCTCCGCGTTCTTTGGTAACTATGGCGTTCATGTACGAAGGACATGAGGCCAACATCCAATCAAAGATCCTAACGATATTCGCAAAGTCAACGCCCAGCGGATGGCTCAACGAATGGAACACCTTTTCAACAAACATACAGCCGAGATGAAAAGGGCCCAAGCCATACAGTCGGAACAAGCCATCAAGTCCCGAAGGGTCAGCATATTGCTGGAAGCCAGTGATAAAGTTTGGCTGGACGCACGAGATATATCAACAACCCAACCTAGCAAGAAACTCGATTGGAAACACATAGGACCATACGAAGTTACCAAACTCATCTGTCCCTGGGCCTATCGAATCAAATTACCCAACCAGCTACACATCCACGATGTCCAACCGATATCTTGGTTGGGGCAAGCCGCTCAAGACCCTCTCCAATATCAAAAAGAAGAATCACAACCACAAGTAATGGTAGACGGAGAAGAGGAGTACGAGGTCGAACGGATAGATGATTCAACGCTGTTTCAAAGGCAGTTACAGTAGTTGGTGAAATGGAGGGGCTACGATGAACACTGTTGGGAACCCACGATTAACATCGACTGGCTTAAAGCTATCGACAAGTTCCATGTCAAACAACCTGGCCAGCCTGGCTCATGAACCTCGTAGGTACTCGGAGTTGAAGAGGGGGAGCTACTGTTACGGTTGTGCTGAGTAATGATCGATGGTGGAGTGATGATCCGTGATAAATATACAAGAATAAGCACGACAAGAATGAAATCATGTTTTGAATGGGAAACGATGGAATCGTGCAAAAGCGATGTACAAAGATAGCAGGAGTTTGCAGGTATTATGGAACGAGTGAATAACTGTATATAAAACAGGTGTTTGGCAGAGAATAAGTGTCTTGTTTCACTCGTTCTCTTGTCTATAAAACAATTGATTAGCTTCGGCTTTCACTTCTTTCACATTCAGTGATCCGGGATTGAGTCTTTTGCATACAGTCTCTGTTTCTTTATCTACAGGCTATTCTTGACTCTGAGCTTTCTGCACTTGGAGTTTATAACCCCTGGAATCCCGAGGCTTGAACCCTCGACACCCAGCCCTGAATCCTTGATCAAGTTATTTGATAATCAATAACATTCTAATGAAAAGATAGCCAGTGATCATATAGAACTCTGCAGTGAACTTGCTAGATATAACATGCAGTGCATCCAATATTCTATTCATCCCAAGCTGTAAATGATTCGGTCCTGGGCCAATGAACACTACCACCATCAGTGACAATAGGGGAAGCTCAAGAATACAAAGATCATTATATTGAGAATTCATGGCAGCTTAGATGGATACTGTAGTATTCAGTAAAATAGAAAGCATATCATAAGTACAGGAAGGAACCTGCGAAAGATGTGAATAGATTTCAGGCAATTAACATGTTTCATTCAAAACAACCTGAAAATACAAATCAGAACCCATATTGGAACTTGGTGTATGGAAATGTCAGCTGCTGTCATAGTTGAATTAAGTGAGAATAGATGATAAAATATGAATCAATGAAGAATGGTTATACATTTTTTGAAAGAAATTGGTTTATGTATTGTGAGAACAAACATGTATTCACACAAGAAAATTGATATTTATATAACAAGTACAGATTTGCAGAATATTAACACTGGTTTGGACAATCATGGGAGATATGAAATAGTATATGATTTGAGTTTGTACAGGAGGTATATAAGGTTTAATACAATACAAATGAATATTGAATGGGTGAACTATGGTTGACGATGGTCACAATTGCTGAATATTAGGGTGAGAGTTCTGAGGAGAATTGGTTTGCTCTTTATATATTCTCTTGTCTACAAAACAATATAATAAGCTTCAGTATCAATTCTTGTTTACTCTGGTAGTTCTAGATCAATTCACTTGCTTTCTTTTACCGTACTTCAATTTAGTTCACAATAATCTGTCATTGGCTACAACTTCGTATCTTAGATATCAAGATCTATCAGTTCAAGTATTTGTATATCCCTAATACTCAAGCCTTGAAACTGTGACACTTTGCCTGTATTGCCAACTTGAAATTGCAACTTTATTTGGTGCCAAAGTACTCTTTTGACAGTCCTTTTGCACATGACTGTATTTCTTCTTGTATATATTTTTTTCTTTATACGTTTCTGTCTTTCAACATTTCTATTATTTTGTTTTTTCTGCCTTTCTACTATTTGTCTTGTCCACCATTCTACCAGTTTTGCCAATCCTCTATTTTAAAAATAATCCAAACAAGGATGCAGTACAAGGCTATATTGTCAATTCCACAATAGATAACAGTAACTCCTGGAGTTGTCTCACCAATTCTGCCATTGGCAAAGGGTAAAACGGTGGCAACCAATATTTTAAACTAACAAGCAGAAGCTAAAGTGAATATAGATGGCAGATTTATATATCAAATGTTTGACTGCTTAGTGTTAAGTGTTCACAGCTTTGGAGTCAATGGTTCAGAATTTGCATTTGGAGGGTTCAGAGCTTGGGGTTCCAGGTATTATACAAACAAAAAGCCAGAGTATTGAAAGAGTCAAAAATAGTCTGTAGCTAAAGTACAAGGCCTGTATGCATGGGATTAAATTCAGAATCACCAAGTATGAAAGAAGAAAAAGCTGAAGAAATTCAATTGTTTTGTTGACTCGAGAATGAGAAAAGAAAAGAAGCTTATCTACCACTGAATACCAGATTTGTGTCCACAAATTTTCTTTTTCCATACTATATTTGAGTTTCTGCTATCTTTTGTACTGTACTTTTGGCAATGATTTGACTTGTCTTACCAAATCTGATTCTTTCTATTTACTATATGATTTCATTCAATTGGAAACTTGATTTCATTCTTGTTGTGCCTATACTCCCCTTGTCTTCACTGATTATCACTCTGGCACTGATTCTCACTCAGTACAACCACAATGGTAGCTCGACCACTTTAAAGCTGAGTATCTATAAGGTTAATGATTTGGGCTGGGCAGTGTTCTGTGTAGAACTGGCCGTTAGCTTTAAGTCCATCAACATTGATTGCCCGCTTCCAACTGCTTTTGCAATAGTTCTTCCATTTTACCAAATACTACAGCTGTCACTGAAACAGCCAACAATTACCTATCCACTCAACTTTATATATCTCATCTCTATCAACTATTGCTGAAAGTGATGGTTGTTGCCTTAAGTATAGTAAAAAAATTTTCATAGCTTTTTCAAAATGAAATATTTGTTGAATGTTATGAATGAATAGCTGCTTGGGTAATTTGATTCAATAGATGCAGCGGCCAATGACTTTGGTAATATTGTATCGTCCAATGAATCTCCAGTTGAACTTCTTGTTTGGCCTGGTGGTTAATATGTTTCTTACATCTATCCAAACCTTATCTTCTTTTGCCAGCTCAACTCTTATCCTTCAATACTCATTGGGTTGTTGGACTATATTGCCTGGGCCCTTTTCACTTTGGCTCTCAGCTTGCAACAATGTTGATCCATCTCTTTGGCTATCTACTGGGCAATGACAATGAAACTATTGTTAGGATCTTGGATTGGATGTTGGCTGCAGGTCATTTGCAGATGATAGGTATAGATGTCAATAAATCCGGAGCAGTTGGTTGTCTCTGAGGTATGATTATTTGCTACAAATTCTTATAATTGTGGCCACTGTATCCAATTATTCTGCTGGTAATGAACAAAGATTCGGAAATACAGTTCTATTACCACATTGACCCTCTCAGTTCGGCCATCAGTTTTCGGGTGAAATGTGATTGAGAGTCTTTGCTCTATACCCAGTCCCTCTCACATATATTTTCAAAATTCTGATCTAAATTGCAGCACTCCATCCAACACTATTATTTTGGGCGGTCGATATAGTCTGAAAGCTTCTTCGATTTGTATATGTCACCGCTTAATGCCACCTACATTATCTATACAAAGTACTAGATATCTTATTTGTATCAGACAGCCAACCATTATTGATATGTTATTAAACACTTTGCTTTGTGGTCGTCCAACTATAATATCCAGGCTATCATCCCTCTATGGTGGTACTGGTATCACCAGTGATGATAGGTGTTTGTGGGTCTTTCTATGAACTGCTTTGATTCACTGACAGGTATGGCAATTTCATGTATAGACATGCATATCTTACCTTATCTTACTTCAGAAATAATCACAGCACAGCAGGTCACAGAATTTTACTTCTTCCAATATTGGTAGTATATAAAGTATAACTGGATATGCCTCTTGGAAATATCTTGATATGGTTCTATGAGCTTCACTTGCTATACACCCACTATACTTTCAAAATCCAAATTTTAAGTCACCCAAGAGAAATATCAAATCCACATGTACCGGTGAGTAGGATTGCCATTTCTGTACCAATATATTGCTATATACTCTGGCATACTATCTATATAGTCATGAATTAGCTTTCAAGGTAACTTCTCTCATACCTCCTGTGTCCAAGCTATGAGTTTCTCCATATTGTGGGGTATTATTTTGCCTCCCATACTGCCTTGCTATACATACTGTAAAAAACTCCCTATATGATGCCAATTGAATCGATATCTGGTGAGTATGAAGGCCATTCTATTTAATGGATACCATGAAACCACTGGTACTTGCAACTATATTTCAAAGAATAATATCTTCCTCTCTTCTCAATTGTCTGAATACCATTGTCCAATTATTCTGCCATTTGATATGGAGCTATAGCATATGGAAAAAGAATTTTATTGACATAATACTTTGAATAAAACCTCAATCTGTCTGTTTTACTCTTTTATTTATTTTCTCCATACAGCTGTAGTACAACAAGTGGTGTATGCTAGTTATAGGTAAAGCCTGCCCAAAAGCATACTCCCAAAAGATTTCCAATAGAAATTGATTTTAAATTGGCTATTGATAGACAGAGTTGAGTCCAGAAATGTGTTGTATCTTTTAATGCCAATCAGTACCTGCTCCAACTTGAATTCATACTTGATTTGTATAAATATATTTTCACCAATTGCTTTTCTCCCATTTGCATTGCTCTCTATTCCAATTCTTGGATTGTATTCAGCTTTTGCCTTTGAGATATAGTGTATATCACAGAAGAAAAGTCTATTGGTTCATCGTATGCAGTTCATTCCATGCATTGTGAGTATTGACTGGTATGCTAGCTTGATTGGTGATTTCAGAAAAGTTATTGAAGAATGTGTAGTGAATAGTCATTGCAAGTATTTTTTATTGCATTTACTGAGTCTGGATACAGGTCCTGAATAAGGTAGAGGCTTGATTACTCCATGATTGTACAAGTACTTTACTATTGTTTGAGCTGGATTTTGGAAAATCCCTGTCACATCTTCCATTATGTGATAGCTCTCTCCTCCTGTTTGTTGCTTGATTATACTGGCGCTCCCATTCACTGTTGTTTCGCAATACTTGCCTGGTTTTTGATATTGTTTCTAGTATTGGCAAAGAACCACAGGGGTTCATGAAAATTGACAAACTGGTTTGATTCAAGCAAACTTAATCATTGCCAAGATTTGCACTGAAACTCTATCAAATTTGCCCCCCTATTTGGAACAATTATAATTTTGTGAATCCTTGTCTGATTGGCTCAATTTGTTTCTTATCTTGTGGATAGCTTTACATGCTAGAAAATAAAACATAGTTCTACCCAATCAGACAGGAATTCACTTACATCTTGTTGTTCAAAATTAATTTGTTCACCTATTACTTAGTAACGAACCGGTGGGAATTAACCAATCTTGGATCAAACTCCAATCGAATGTTTCTTTGTTTCGATCTGTCACAATCCGAATTGGTTCATTGCCAACACTAATTGTCCTATTGTGTTGTTGGAAAGTTGGCACTTGCAATCACAATGTGTCTTGTATAATATAGGGGTCCAGTCACCTGACACACCTTACAAATATCCAATTACAGGAGAATGATGGTATTCCTGGATCAACTCAAGCTGTTCATTATAGGTTGGTTGAACTTGTCGTATCACAGATATCTCTAGTGATTTAAATTTTATGTATACATTGCCATTTACTGCTGTTATATGGGTATTGCTGAGACACCTGGGTTATCCAATTCCATAACTCCTCAAACTCAGGGAGTTTTCATCGAGGTCAACTGTCTCTGTGATTACCATGATTGACCCTGAACCTACTATTTCAACACAGTTTCGTATTGTTTGCAAAATTCGATTTGTTATTGCTGTACTCCTCTTTGAAGGATTGTTATCTAGTATTCTTGTAAATATATCAAGATTTTGACATTGCTTTTCTGATGGGCAAACTAATGTGAATTTGAACCTCAACAGAAATTTGAACCAGTAGGTCTGCCTTCAAATTCACAGATATGATATTATGGAGTATTTCTGGATCCTGTAAACTGTAGGAATTTTAATTGGATGTACTGAGCTTTTGCATTCAGGTATTTATTGTTCTAGGCTTTTGACTCTTATGCCAAATTCATGATCGTGGAATTCATGATTTTCTTCAGTAAACGAATATTTTTTTGAGAAGAAGGCTACTAAGTGTAGCACACCTGGGTCATTGTACTAAGAGAGGACTCCTGTGGAAAGATAACTTAAATTATCAATTTTGAGAACTATCCTTTTATTAGGATTGAGGTGGGCTTGCACTGATACCATAGTATGGATACTTTGGAGTTCTACAAAAATCCTATTGTGATCTGTTCTACTGCAGCAATGTAGCAGCTTTTTTCTGAGTTGTGTTAGTGGATGCACTACCTTGCTATAATTTCATATGAATCGTCAATATCAATTATCAAAGTCTAGGAAGGCTTGAACTTCCTTAAGATTGATCAGTGCTTTCCAGTTTTTAACTGCTTGGACTATTTGGTATCTATTTGGATTCCATTGACTCTGGCAATTAGTCCTCAGTATATAATTTCTTTCTGATAAACATTGTATTTTTCTGCATTTTGGTGGAGGTTGGCCTCCTTGAGTTCAGTTATGGCTGCTCTGACCAGTTCTTTCTGTTCCTTGATATTTTCACTGCAGATAAGATATCATCCAAAAAAAGCAGTACGGAATATGACAAGATGGATTGCAATATATAATTGATAAACTGTTGAAATAATACCAGCTTATTTCCATGTTTAAAATGCATAACTAGGGAGTCGAAACATTCATAGCAGTTCCAAAATGTTATTTTCCACTAATCTTCTTCTGCAATTCTGATGAAGTTTTCCCTATTGGGGACATCAAACTTGTTTCAATAGTAGGCTTTCAAGAATCTTTTCAAGGTTTCTAGAATCAGTGGCAATGGATACCAGCTTTTTATCATTTCTTTATTCAAGCCTTGATAATTGCTACACAGGCTTTAGCCTCTACATAGTTTTGGAGTGAGAAGTACCAAGGCTTTGCAAGATAATGATAATGATCAGATATATCCTTTGGTCAAATTGTTTTTTATCTACTCTTTTAGAATATCAAATGATACTTGTGGAAAACTGTGGATACATCTGAATGGAGGTGCAATTTGTTTTTGCAATATGATTTTATCATCATAAGCATAATGTGGAGGTAATGTTTCTGTAATCACTTTGCTGAACAGGGATACAAACTGCTGATATTCCTTGGGAATGACTTCTTTAGGTGATTTTTTTTATAAATCTTTCATTCCCTAAACATAATTGATCTCATAGAATGTGACAACACAAACTTTCACATTTTCTTTATTTGATTATCCCATACAAGGTGATACCACTACTGTAGGGATATCTAGCTTGGTTTTCACGAGATCTGCTACTGTGTGTATGTGATTATCTGACATTCATATACTTGCATTATATTGTCAGCATGGTTGGCAATCACTGCTTTTGAAGCCAATTGTTCTGGCATGGAATTTAACTGTTCTATCTTTAGGTTGTAAGTATGGCAATTGTAGTATGAACAAATAATACATTAACTTTTGTACAAATACTGGCAATGACTCCTGGTATTATTGTAATTGATTATTTGACGTGGCCACAGAAATTTTGGTGTGCAATTCAATCAGTTTTCCATCATTTACCTCGAATTCTCTTGATTCTTTCAATTCTTCTTCTTCCAATTCATAATAGTAAACAACATCCTTGTCCACGAATACTATCCAGATCACTCTGTCTTCAATCGAAGCATGTATATACATTGTATTTTCACTCACTTGATCAAATATTTCACAACGAAATTCTTGCCTTTCATTAAAGATTCTTCAATTTTGGTACTCTCAATTGAAACCAGTGATATTCAATAACTTGAACTGACATTTGTCGACAGGGGAGATTGATGCACAGTCAAACAGCAATCTTTATTGCACCAACTCAAACTTTTCTTGAGTCTACCTGATGCTCCTTTCCCTTTCCCTTATCTTGTGGGAACAGATTAACCTTCACTTACTCCATAGCTGCTATGAATTTTCTTCAGCTTCATGGTGTAAAATGCCTGCTATCTCCACAGTTTATATACATCTCTTGCTATCTTTACCTTTTTCTTACTTCAGGGGTGATCTTATTTCCTTTATCTGCAGAAGATCCATGGCAGTGGGACTATGGTATCCTGCTACTGTCTCTGCTGAGGCTGTCGCTGGGGTAGATATGGAGACACTTAGGGTTCCATATTTCTTTGGCCCTGCTGTTGATTTTCTGGACTTTCTTTCAGATTCTCATATATGGATTGGCAAATTACACTTTCAACAAAGCTTAACAAATGCTGTATAATGGTCAGAAATTTTGTAATATTGTCTTGAATCCTTTAGTTTCTTGGACAAGCTTTGCCTCAAGACTGCCCACAGTGCCACATCATTCCAGTCAATGTCTTGCATCTGTAATTGGAATTGTGCATAGTAATGGATACATTGCAAGACTCTACATTGAAACTTGAGGCAATCACTATTGGATGTCGCCAATATAATCTCATTCCCAAAAGCCAGCTGAAACAGTATCACTGGAAGTATTACTGCAGTTTTTATCTAGTCAAAGGAGCATGCATACATAATTATGAACTGCTTCATAGGTCGGTCAACAGCTTTACTCAGGGTATGAAAACTACAAAAAGAATCTGAACAAATATAACAACCCTTTTCAATGTATATATTGTTAAGGCTTGTTCTCCTTCTGAGCCGATTATACCTGTCTACCCTCAAAGAATCCAAGGTTATTGTATCTATGTCTTCACTTGGATCAAATACATCTGTCTATCCTTTTTGCTAGAGCTCCAGCACTTTAGCCATGTTTGAACCACTTTGAACAATAGTCTATTCCTTTACAACAACTGCAGCTCTGCAGCACCTGATCTGCAATCATCTCGATTATTATGAAAATACGATCAAAGCATCAGTATTCCATATGATGTCAAGCTCCTGGACATCTGCCTCCAGACCAGTAGTATTCTTTTAATCTGAGGACCTTCAGCCAAATAGGCCTTTTTAATAAAGAGTAGCGTCGCAGTTCAAGCTTGGCAGTTTTTCCTAAGCCTTCCACAGTTGTTGACTTCTTTGCTGGCACCATTCAACTGTTTTCCAGCTGCCTGTTTGCCTTTTGTGATACGGAGCAGAGGCAATGATAACCATTAACAAGCTTTCAATGAGTGTCAAAGGTGTGGGTATTAATTCAATAGCCATCTGAGAAGATTGGATCTGATATCGGAAATTAGTAGTAGCTGTTGAGATCCTAATCAGCAGAATCTCAATTACTTGTTTATGACCCTGCTACAAACTTGAATACAGTAATACTACCCTCTTTCTTTAAGAATTCATTTAAGAACAACTATACTAATCTGCTCTTCAGTGCCTTTGGCACCATATGATCCTGCTTGCTGAAGTAATGTATACAAAATCCACAATATAGTGAATCTGCACTGACCCTCTCATGTAAACCAAACAGTTTGCTTCTGTCCAGATGAAACATATAACAGTAAGAAGAATTCATTTATCAGGTTGTGTCCAGCTAAAACACTTTGCTTGCTTTTCCTATCTTTCATTTGAAATCGAATTTTGACCCTGTAATTTCATAAAACCTAATTCTTCCTCAGATATAATGCCAGCTATTAAAAACCCTTTGTTGTGCAAAGGTACTAGTTCAACCATTCATTCAATCCTGTTGTGCTTCACAGCCTGAGACTTCAGTCTGTGATACTCCGTTTACAGTCTGTTGTTGCCAAAGTTCTCATATAGTTCTTCAGTACAATTAGCTTCCTCTGGATAGCCCTTCATCAGCAAAGTCAATCGTCCGGTCCCGGAAGCCCCGGGACCCTCCAGAGGTTGCGGAGGTTGATTTTGAATGACGCACTCTGCAGACCCTCCGGGAGTCCTCCGGGACCGGTGAATGCAGCCTCAGCACACTCCCTTGTTCTCCCGGAGGCCTTGAAGCTGCTCCGGGAGATTCCTGTATCGCAAAAGTGTACTCCGTAGCCACTTCTGATGCCTCTAAGGGTGCTCCGGGAGATTCCTGTATCGCAATAGTGTACTCCGTAACCACTTCTGATGCCACTAAGGGTGCTCCGGGAGATTCCCGAAGCGCAGCAAAGTCCTCCGTGGCTGCTTCTGAGCTCTCTGTGGAGCTCCGGTACGTTCTAGGATCACTCAGGAGCACCTGGATCTATTTCTTCATTTCCAGATGGAATCATGGTGTGTCACCCATTTTCAGATGCGCCTGTAGCATCGCATACATCTTTGGCATTCATCTACTGCAGCCTGCCGCTATCAACTAAAACAACATATATCCACGCTGCGCCCCAGCAGCACCTCGACACGACCTTGACAAAGAAACACAACCCCCGGGAAACACAACCCCGAGAAACACAACCCCCGAGAAACAGACTCTCACTTGAACACAGCTGCCAGGTCCTCCGTTTCCTCCCCTGCTGCATCTGGTGCTACATAACGGGTCGAGTGCTCGGCAGAGCTTGCAATTCTTGCGTCCATATAGCTGCCCATATGCTCAATGATGGCCGCCTGGCGACCAGGACCAATGGAATTCCAGTGTCTCCGGCATCTATCGTACAAGGCTATATCAAACGTTAGTAGCCGTTAATTATAGGATCGAGGGGGTACACTGACGGCTGAATATCTCCCTGCGGAAGTCCTGAGAGGGTTCGCTCTTCGTTCCTTTCTCGTAGTCCCTCAAGGCGCAGTTGAGTGCGGTCGCAGCCAAGCAAATCAATTGGGGAGTCACTCGCTTGTCCCAAAATTTGTTGCAATGCTCTTGTCTGCCAAGGTAGGTGTTGGAAGCGAAGAAGTGAGCAAAGAGCAGCGCGGCGGGCTCGCTTCTCACAAACCACCGGACTTCCTTCGTACCGTTCGGGAGATCTTCCCATTTCCCAATCCAAGAGTCATCATTCAGCAAAGCGGCAACCTGCTGTAGACATAGAAGCTTCTCTTCTATCTTCAACGAGTACAGTGAAGTCACCATAAGCCTCGCTGTAGCGACTAGTCGACCCCGCATACCACTGATTTTCCCCCGCAACTGTATTGCATTGATCATTAGTATTATCAAACTTTGAAACCCGGAGAATACTTCGGAAACTCACAATTCCACGTGTCAGGGCATCGATGTGCTCACTGGGTCCACCGGGGTGCTCCCACACGTGTTGCATGCCGTTGAGTGCGCCAACAGCTCTCTGTTGGACGGTCATGGCGTCAAGGGCTTCATCCCATGCTTTATCACAAATGTCCAATTCGTCCTCTTGAGAGGCCGGCCAGGGTTTTCAGTATACAGAACAGATTTCAAGAAGTCCTTTGCTAAATCGAAAGCTGCTTTGTTATGGAGTGGCACCTTGCTATCCTTGTTGCTCTTCGTCCCCGACGCACCTTCAATAGGTGGAGGGGCAGCTAAGGAATCCCAACTCCTTGCAGGCTGCCGTCTGGCATGGTTCACTGGAACGAGGAACGTCGTATCTTGGCTAGGAGATCGAGGCAGAGTGCCTTGAGGTGATTGTGAGCGCGTCGACAACCGCAAACGGTCTCCATTGGTGCTCCCGAGGTTTGATTTGGATTTCTTTCTTTGGAGTCGGTCAGTCGCCTGGACGGTATCTGAGCGAGCCCTTTTCGGGCCTTTCGAGCCTGTGTTGCGACTGCGTCTATTCCGTTCATGAGTTGACAGTAGCTCGTCATCATCATAGTCCGAACCGGTGGTGGGATAGTCGTCCTGCTCTCGGTGTTCATCATCGTCTTCTTCGACATCGTCCAGTTCATTCCGGTGGCCCTGAAGGTTAGCTTGATACAAATTAGGGATTCATCTGGCCTTACATGTCTGGGAACGCGTAGAGAACCTTTTTGACTGGCCGTCCTTGCTGAGCGCTCAAAATCTCGCTCTTGAGAAGCGGTAAAGTTAGGACGTTGCGAGGCCATAGGTGATGAGAATATATCCAAATGTGATTTGAGAAGAAGAGGTCCGAATAAAGCTCAGGTGCACCTGGAGAACCTCTTTTTTCTTATAGGAAACTGAAGGTGACACAGTGGTTCGCATCGAAGGGACAACCTGTTCATTCCCACTGAAGTTGAGGAGCACCTGAGCTGCTAATCCGTACAATGAGTTCAGGGATCTGTTAGTGAGACGAATGGGTATTCGGGCTTCAGGACTGCTTACCATTGTGAGGTGGCTAGATTCAGACTCAGACGTGGTTGAGCTAGATGCAAAAGCCCATGCTCTGCATCAGAGTTTTGGGGAGTGCCTGAGCTGCTGATATCTGCTATGTCGCCTGTTATCATAGCCGACCAACCACACGGATTGGTCTGGATACGCGAGAGCTACCGGTGTTCTTACCGTTGGGATACCGGTGCTTCGCATTCCGTTTTGGCTTCAACATTGCCCCAGGAAATCTCTGCCTTCAATGGACCTCGAATGTGTCCAATACCCTGCCATAAGAGTAGCTGCACTCGAACGATTGACGCTTTCGTTTTCGTTTTCGTTGAACGTTAAGCACTGGGTTGTGTGGTGCCGTGCTCAGTAGCTCGACATGTTCGAGCACGAGCAGCACAAAGTCGGCAGGCTCGGTTCGACTAACCAGAGCTCTAATAGGCGAACCGGAATGAATCATCTTAGTTAGCGGTCGATAGTCCTCTCTATCAATCTGCAGGAAGTGCTGCTTCAGGATCCCGCTGCCGCCGTGATCGTGCTGGGCAAAGTCGCATTCCGTGTCGTGGACAGCATCGGAATCCGAGATGCACCCCTTGGGCAGTTTCCGTTGCTCAAAATTGGGAACCCGCAGCGATCGAACTTATGCAGTACTGCGCCGCAGCTATATGCAATCTCAAGCTGAATGCACATAGTATCTTCTGTAGTGTGAATCGTGTCTATCCAGATACAGTCAGTTCACCTGCAGACAGGATCCGGTGGGGGAAAGCGTTCACCGAATGGTAGATAGAATAGGGGGTTTTGGTCCAGGTGGAGCTGTGATGATTCGAATGGCAGGCAGGCGGGTTAAGCTGTAGGTGTGCAGAGATGATAAAAAGGGGCGAGATGGAATGGAGCAGAAGGGACAAAAACATCATGTTATGTTGGCGGTTGCCAGGGGGATGCTCCAGGGCGCACCTAACTCCCATTCGGAAAAATCGAGTGACTATCAGCTGGTATGATGTCGAACCTAAGCATCTATTCTCACTCGATCTTTGCATACTCTGGAAGCTTTGAGCTGGAGCTCAGTCTGTCGCAAAAGCTTGGGCGGGCCGAGCGCACATATGAATCATTGCTAGTACCGCTTTGGAAGCTGAAAGCGTCGGCAGAGCTTAGTCTCGGTTTGTGGTAGATGCACCGGGGATAGCGTGGGAAATTAGGATCGAATGTATTGCTATTTCGAGTACGATCCGAACCGCCTTCGCTTTCTATTTCTGGTTTGGGCAAGCAAGTTTCACCTGACAGCTCGACCACTCCCTCGACCACCACCATAAGTAATTCTTCACAACTGCATTCTGTTTCTCACGTGATATCAAGTGGATATACCTTAACCCAAAGCCATCGATTCTCTAACATCTAGACCTAGTGACACATGAGAGATAATAGAGATACAGAAAATCTAGCCCATTTTGAAGAAGAAACCCAGTAAATACCCCCACCCGAACTCCGTACAACCACAAAGAATACTCCCAGATGCACCCCAGCAAATCAAAAAAACATTCTAAACGACCCATCAATGAAATTCCAAACTCAAGCGCACCTAGAAACACCCGAGCAGCTATTCCGATTGCGACAACATCCCAGCCTGAATGGCAGTTTCCTCAATGCGTGTTTTGAGAACGTTGTAGACGTCCTCCTTGCTTATCATCGGACGATTCATCAGTCCATGCAAAACACGTAGCTGAGTAGTACCATTGACCATATGGAGCGCAGTCACTCTATCATCGAAGCCGTTTGGACCAGTGTTGACAAGCCAGGTGTGAGGCTTACGCATCTGACCCAGTCGCACAATCCGTCCAAAAGCTTGCCGCTGCTCGTTGAGAACCCAAGGCTTCTGAAGAATCACTGCATGATTGGCAGCCACGAGGTTGAGCCCAGTACCCCCAATCTTGGTGGTGGTAATGAAGACGGAGCACCAGGGGGAATTCTGGAAATCGCTCATAACTTCGCTGCGCCTGTCGGCGGAATCTTCGGAGACCATGCGAATGACCTGGATGTCATGGTTGAAATGGCGATGAATCCACCATGCCACATGGCGAACCTGGCCTGGCAAAGGACAAAACAGTACAGCCTTCTGAGGAAGCGGTGAAAGGACAGGAGAGCCTGTACTAGGCTGGTCATCCATCTCAGGAACAGTCGCCGAACCGCTGATCAACTCAGGGAGGAAAGATTCTCGGAGCCATCTGAAAATCGGTCCCTCCACAAAACTGCTGGCATCCCACTCTTCCTTCCAACTGCCATCGGCAAAACGATCACCTTCTTGCTCCAACGGTAGCGAAAAGCAAGCAAGCTGCCAGCGATGAATCCGCCAGGCGATCCCATGCTCGCCTTCATGCTTCTGCCTCTTGAGTCGGGTGGCAACATCATTGAGCTGCTTCTGTTCTTCCTGAGACCACTCCAGCGCGACTGGATGGAAATCCTCCGATGGGATGTAAACCAGGGGGGCACCTGAAGCCAGCCGCGACTCTGTCCATCGGCGGATTGTCCATGGGTGAGCGACTTCGGTCATCACAGAGGCAGCTTCCTGCTGAGTTTCAGAGGAACCTCCCTTGTTGACGGCGGTTTGAAGGGCGGTGATCGCTGACATTAAAGCCTCGGGACCATGTTCTTCTACCGCTCGCTCATTCTCAGGCACATCTGGAATCGTGAACAGCCACCGAGTCGTGTTTCCCCAGTCCTTCAGTGAGTGGTAGGCCGGCGTTGCGGTAACTTGCACTTTGAAACCAATTTGGGCTTCAGATGCAACGGACCAACCCTTAGACTTCGGACCTTTGAAGCGGTGCGCCTCATCGAAGATTCCCCACGACCACTGGCAGTTCGTAAGCTGGCGAACTGTGTCGTTCTCATTTCTTTGCGCCCGGCTCGTGAACGTATCGTAGGTGATCACGTGGATGTCCCACCGTCTCTCGGGATGTTCCACACAGAAATTGAGGTGTGCGTGACTCAGGTCGCCAGCATCTTCTGCGCAGAGATCGCGCACCGAAAACGGAGTCCCTTTCGTGATGGTATTGATTGCACCGATGAATGTCGCTCGGACACTTGGGAGCACCACACATAGTACCGGATTCCATGGCGGGAGGTCAGTTGTCGGCTTATCATCAAGCAACTGGAGAAGACGACGAGGAACAGGGTT